>CEMT01386296.1:202-11833 GCA_900068985.1 Pterula multifida
AATCGAGCACGGCCCTTGGTATAACAAGGTACAGTAAAGTTCGTGTGCATAGAGTTCGTATGCATCACTACATGACTAGACCACGACAATATGAAAATCCAGTGTTGTGTCGATTGTTTTCAAGTCTGCACTGCATAACCAGCTTTCGGAAATGCAGACATGCCACCGTTATGCATATCTTCGTTAAATTTAGCAACCACTGTTAATTAGGATTGGATAAAGCGATATTATGCTATACAGCTAAGAACCGAGCACCTGTTAGCTATTATATAGCCCTTGACGTTTGCAATAGAACAAGGCTCCGCTATGTTGCATCCGTTCTCTATACATCGCACAGTACGACACTCTGATCGAATTTAATGTGCATTAGATGGAATACAATAGGAAACAGAATACAATATGAATCCCTAAGTAAACCGTTGAAAGATACAAGCAAAGGACGCAAAGTACACGAATAAGACAAAATCTAATTGAACGTCCAGTCTGTTGTCCTGCCCAACGAGAAAAATGGATCTAAATAATGTCACGGTCCAGTTCCTTCACTATAAGATCATTCACAGCCCTGGGGTTGTCGAGGTATACTGATTGAAGACGAGATGGGGAGAGTTAGGCGTTGAGATGATGCATAACAAGATCAAAGGATGTCATACCATGGTGACCTGCATGTTTGACAATGTACATCTTCCCTTGTCCATTGCCAGCCTGCCTAAGAGCCTCTACAGATTGCGTCCCACCTTGTGGGTCCATCCAATCAGAATCACCATCTGATAAAAAGGGTATAGCGTTAGAGAACAACAATGAAGGGAGCAAAGGTCTGGGCGCACAAACGAAGGTAACTGGCATCTTGAGAGAAGATATTCGATCCACAAGGGGGAAACGAGCATGGGCCCCAGGAGCTAATATATGTGCTATTCATAATTGATGAGAACAGGAAAAAGAAGGATGAAAATTTAGACTAGATAAGAACTCACATATACAGTATTCGCCTGATCCTTTTGCAAGAGTGATGTTGAGGATGTAGTCATGGAGATCCCGTGTCTCCTCTTCGGTGAGACCTGAGAATCGTCGGGAGCTGTACTAGAAGAGAGAGCAACATATGAGCCTGACAATATGAGAGCGAGTACAATTAGAACTTGCCTTTCCAATCAGCATGGGACCCCAGAATAATGTAGACCTGACAACTTGGAACGGACTCCATCCCTCTTCCCAGAGATACATAAAGAATCTCCTCGTCTTAGACTGCTGCCTTCGGTCTGCTTTCTGATCGTTTTTGATCCCATCCACTTTCCGCTTTGTAGCCGGCTCTGCTCCATCGCTAGGACCAGCAGTTTCCTGTTCGTCTGTCAACTCCCTAGCAGGAACTGAGGAGTCCGGATCCCGTGGGACACCAGCAGGTGAGAGCAGAATCAGCCGATTCACCCTCTCTGGATACTTCAGAGCGTAAACAACACTGAAGTATGCCCCTAGGGAATGGCCAATAAGCGTCATTCTCTCCAGCTTCATGCTTTTCCTCCATTCTTCTAAGGAGTCGACGAAGAATGACTCGGCTTCCTTTGCTCGACCCAAAAAATCCTCACGTTTGGACTGGATAGGAAAGGGAACACGAGCGGATCGGCCCATACCTAACCAGTCGAGTGCATACACGGACGTGTTCACCCGCGAGGCCCATCGAGCTAGGCTTGGGAAATTGCGAAAGAAGAAACCAAGTCCCGCACCGTAGCCATGTAGCAACACTATAAGTATATATTAACTTGATAGGACACAGTGGTATAAGGTGAGTGTAGAAGAACCTGCTGGTGGTGGCGAGGTGGGCTTAGCCTCAGCCGTTGGTTCGATGGTGAGCGTGTTCAGGTGATGTTTAGGTTTGTTGGGTAATTCAACCTTAGAACTATATGCAACAACAGAGTCATTGTGACCCAATGAAGGTGGTTTACTCGTTCGATAGAATGGCAATCGTCTAGGAGGGTTCAAGCTCAAGTTTAACTGGTAGAATGAATGTATAACCTGGAATCAATGACTCACCTCAGTAATCGCTCCTCACTATAAGCACTTTCTTTCTCCCCTACTGCCCACCTAAAGCATTGTTTAAATTCCTGAAACTCAAGAGAGAATCAAAGACTCACCAGCTCTTAAGGCTGTGAGCAAATGTGATGGGTATACCGCGAGCTGGTGGTGGCAAGGCGTCTACCTCAAGCATTGCAGCAGCAGATTTTGCAGCTTCAGTCATAGCAGCTGCTCTTCTAAAGATAAAAGTTGAAATGGTGAGGGTGGTAGTTGCACTGGTGGTAGCTTGGAGAAAGAGTGAAGATTGCGGCAGCGGTTATAGCCACGGCGGTCAATTTAAGGAAGAAACATTCCGTGCCGCAGCTAGGCGTCATCGATGGGAGCCAGAAATGTACAGCGGCACATCGACGGCAGCGATGACGAATATCTGCCCGCCATGGCAATCTAAGCACCTGGTGAAAATATGCATACAACACTATTTTCTTTGTCCAGTCCACAGTCCAAAAGGATTTTATTCCAACCATGATTTGGGGTGAACCGTGAAACACTGACATCCATTTGAACATTAGTCACGTGTAGTCCAATTCCTTCTGGTGAACTGTCATGTATAACGGCATTGGACTCACAACTCCCCGTGGAAGGTTCGTCTTTCTATTCAATGTAGTCTTCTATTTTCTTTTTCTCAACTGGTTTACAGCGGTACAAATGGGTATGTTATTCGTAATCTTTCGGCCCTCCGATCATACCATGGCCCGGAAGAACGAGACGCTGCTTGGAACGCTTCTGCACCCCCAAAACACAGAGAGCCAGATCAAGGGATCCTAGAACATGAGAGGAAAAGAAAAGTGGAAGTGAAATGTCTGGAGCTTCAGCTTGAATTAGAAGACAAGGGGTACGAATTCTTCTTGTGAACACCAGGGCCTTTGAGAACTTACTTCATTGACAGGATCGACGAAGTCCAGATAGAAGACCAGGTTTCCGCTTTACGTGAAAAATTACTTGCTAGCTTGGCAAACACAGCGGCTTCTATTCAAGGTCTCAAAGGATCCAATACTCATAGTCGTGCTGCAACCAAACAAACAGAGTTGAATAAGATGGCTCGAGCACTTGGCACCCGTACCGATTATCAGGAGGGAGACGCCTTTGACAGAGAGAAGCAGGAAGAATTGAAACTGAAAAGAATGCAGGAACGGGAGGAAAAAGAGCGTCAGAAAGAGGAGGACAGGCAAAGGATGGTAGAGCAAAAGAAAAAGTGGGACGCTGAGAAAAAGGAGAGGGACAGATTGAGAAGGCGAGAGGAAGACAGGATCAGAAAGGAGCGGGAAGCTAACGGTGGACGTTCTATGCCTCCACCACCACCACCTAAACGAGGTGCTGACTTCCGAGATCCTCATCAAAGAGGAGATAGGCGGTCTCGAAGTCCTTTTCGACGTGGACCACCTCCCAGAGGGGGGCGCATAAGTCCGCCACGACGTCCTTCACGACGGCCGTTATCTCGCTCCCCGCCACGTCGCAGGGGTCGCTCTTCCTCGGATTCTCGCTCACCGCCCCCACGTCGAAGAGATCGTTCTGGCAGTCCCGAACCTCCCTCACGGAGTGATCGTTCTCCGCCTACTCCACCTCCTGGCACACGAGAACATGTAAGTGGACCGAGAGGGCGGGGAGGCCCTCTGTCTCCACCCAGAAGTCGCCTATCACGCTCTCCTGTAGGAAGGATTTCCCGCTCACCCTCCCCAAGAAGCCAGCCTTCTCCTCAGGTCCGCCGGAGGTCCCCTATTAATCGACGTAGTTCTCCATCTCCTTCAAGGTCTCCTTCGCCAGCTTATCGCAGGGCATCTCGTTCTCCATCCCCTCGTAGAAGAAGTAGATCAGTTTCTTCAGATTCCGCTATGTCCGTTAGCTCAAGCTCTAGTCGAGGAGACTGATTGACAGTTTTGGATGGTCTACCCACTAAAGGATCACACAAGTCTGGTGGGCCTCGATCTCCCTTACTTACCGGATTTTCTTTGTGATCCACCTCTTGAGAGTTCTCTTCGCAGTTCGTGTGTCTTGTGCCTGTTACTGATGTGTGTTCTCGGCATTGTATCACGGTTACTGTATTCTACCATTTCACCCAGCATTTTCCCTGCCCTGTTTGCGTCTCTTATTTGTATCTCGGTAAAAAAAAAATTACGCAAACATCTTGTGATGTAATTTCTCTTCTTTACCATTGCCTGACTATCGCCCGCGCTTTTCACAGGAGAGCGGCGAACAATCCACTGAGACCCCCAATGTGACCTCGGGTCAATGGACGCTTTTGCGGAAAAAAATACATATATAAGCAGAACCGCTGATATTGGTTTGTCTTGCACCGCGCCCGAGTCTTGTTTCTGCTCCACCCAAATTATACAAAGGTAGAACGATAAGCCAGATCTACCGCTACTCAACCTCTCAGAACTCGCAATAACATTCAGTGCACTGATGTGTGGAGCCGAAGTGTAAACACATCCATGTCTAAACATCAGATATCTCATCTCATCACTTTGCTCAGTGTAGGTGACTGGTATAGACCATGTCGGGTGCGCTACTCTCGATTGCTAGACAACTCGACGTAGCTTATTGAGTGTGCCATCCGCTGCCTTTCTCACTTGACCAAAATATCCTCCCCCCGTATCCACTGCCACAGCACTTTATCAAATCTTATGAGACGGGGGTAAGAAAAGACTGCCTGTCAGAGTTCTGTGGGCTGAGCAGTGCACACAAACACACGGCCAGAGCCTGTGGATGTCCGCGGGTAAGTCTCGTACTTCACCATACCTCTCGTTGTGTGTGATGATTGGCGATGTAGGTTGAACACGAAATCCAGAAGATTCAGAACATGTTCAGATACCCCTGCGACAGCTGCAAGCAGGAAGAGTGGAATCGAAGAGTAGGGGATCCTAATTCGAGGTAGCAGAAGAGGGTGCTATGCCAGATACCCAGTCCTTCGTGACCATTTTGTAACATCATTTCATGTATTGTTTGGCCATGTTAGTAAAACTGACATCTTCTCCCGATATGTATTCATGATGTTCACCTTATACTAGGCCTTGAAGGTTGAAATTGCAATCCTTCCCACTAAATCTTAGGCCAATTCATCCCACGCTTGTTCGCCAATATCAACGCCTTCGATGATGAGCCCTGGAATTCCGAAATAATTTTGATATCAGAACCTTTTCCCTCCACGTCTCAGAGGCTGACGAGTCCCTCGCTTCGGTAGTGCGGAGCCTCTGATCCCGGAAGCCTGTGAAGCCTGCGGTTCATCCGAGGAATCGCCATTGTCACTGTTAGCAGTAGGTTTCACTTTCTTGATTGGTCGTGTCGGAACAGACTGGGAGCTATCTGAATCAGGGTTGGAATGGATAACTTTAGGAGCTGGAGGAGGGGGGGGAGATTTGGCCTTCAATGCTGGAGGTCTAGATTCGTCCAGGGCGATAGAAGGGGGCCGCCGCCGTGGATGCGCCGGTGGAACCTGGGAATTAGCTGGACCATTATCAGAGTAGGCTCTGTCGTTCCTAGATTCAATGCTCAATCCTGGTTCACTGTCATCAGATTCAGTAGCAGAATCATCCACTACTTGCGCGGTCTGCGTTCTGACTTCTTTGATGGGGGTAGGTGGGTTATTCTGGCTTCCTTTTCGATGAGTTGCGGACTCTAGTGTCGTCTATATCAACGCCGTCAAAGACCAGAAACAAACTAAACTGAAGAACGCACTGAAAATTTTGCAGAAGTCGGACTTGGTGCTTTGGCAAGCTGTGCCTTCTTTACTGATGACTCTACAGCTATCTTCGCAGGTTCTGTCGTAAGGTGTACGGAAGCTGATTACAGCAATGATTGAATCGACGATGAGGTTACAAAAGAACAAGGTACGAACGAAGGTCTGAATCATTCGCAAAATTAATCAATGCTGTAACACGGCAGAGCGCCGTAGCAAGCTTAGGCTTGAAAACATTTTTGGCATGGATGGGAGGTGCTCTCCGTGCAATCCGACATGCTTTATCCATAGCCTAGGACATGAGTTCAGATGACAAGTTACCCAGGCAAATATAAGGCTCGCCTTCTGAATCTCATCAGCAGTCGAATTATCGTAAGCTGTTGAGAATGACATATGGGTCAAAGTAAACAAGGGTAGGATAAGGTGCTTGGACAGCAGTTCAGCTGAAGCTTTGTATCCTTCAAAGTTGGTTTCCCATCTCCATTTCAGACTCTTGCCCTGGTCTGTTGTGTATTCCAGTTCAATAGCTAGATCCTACGTCGACATTAATCCCAGCAGAATATGATCTCTAAGCAACAAGAAACCGACTGAGTAGCGAGAGTCCACCACAACCTCGAATGAGCTTTCTTCAAAGCCTCCAGATGTATGGAGAGTGTCAAGCAGACGTAGCTGATTACTCCTGGAGCTGCTGTCCCAGACATCACTTCCATTATATTGGGACCATCGACGGCCAAGTCCATTGCTGTTTAACACTTGCGGGATTCAGGTGCGGACTTGAGTACATCATGAAGCCCAGTGCAGGATTACCTTCAGTCCATACGCGTCTCGTATCCGTGACAAGGATATAACATATCAAATCATTTGTACCTTCTAAGGATGCGTAAAACTTCTAGATTCATGGTATCTTTCTATTAGCCTTTGCATCTGTTCGAGCTGGCAGGCAACCTGACCAGAAAGTATGGGATTGATGTGGATGGATCAATTTTCACAAGCCACTCCTTAGAACAAAGTTTCCCTGAATATTCCTAGTGAGAAGATTGATCATGTTGGCCAGCAGGATTGAATACGATGTACCTCTGAAAAGCTTTCCATTGAATACGAGTAGGACGAGTTGAAACGCGCTCACGTGCAAGTGGGCTACTAATACTATCTTACACGTGTACGTACTACTGTTACTATTACTATGTATCTTGAGCTGAGTAGGAATTAGATACCAAAAAAGATATTCAGTACAAATGGGAAGAGACCTATTCGCCGTGAAGCCCAGTAATGCACCAACACCTAGTTCAGTCTTCGGACCACTAAGGGCACACACGCCTTAGTCTCTCCTTCAACTGTGGGTCTAGGCAAAATTCCTGTATGCTTGACTATTTTGGGCTCGATCCCATTCTGGAAATTGAACTCGAAATTGCGAACTAACACTGAAAGAACAGACTAAGGTATTATTCAGCATATGAACACACGGAAACGCAGCAGTTGAGAAAACCTTGAATTCTGCCAATGCAAACGCCTTCCCTAAGCATATCCTAGGGCCATCCGAAAAGGTTAGGAGATGTCTGTGGCCTTGTATCTCATTCTTTTTGAGTGCATCGCCTTTGCCATCTAACCAGCGTTCCGGATTGAACTCTGCGGCGTCTGGACCCCAGAAAGCTTCAATCCTATTCACCATACTGATAAAAGTGGTTACACGAGTTCCCTTAGGAATAACAACACTGTTGACTATTTCTCCAGTTCGCGTAGTGATGGGAGTCGAGAGTGGAATGACATCATCAAGTTTAGCCTGGTAATAACCTAAACGACTCAGAGAATAGACAACCCAAGGTATAGACTCACTACTCTGGCTGACTCGGACACAGGAGGATGTGTGCGAAGAACTTCATGCACGACCGCATCCAGATATGGGAAGCTGCTAGTAAGCTGGTCGAGAGTAGGGTCATTGCTGCCAAATTCAACAAGTTCTTTCCGGAGTCTGTCTTGAATGTGTGGTTTCTTGCAGAGTTCGATAAGAGCCCACTGAAGGTGTATCAAGTCACGGACTCAGGGATTGGAGCAAAATGGAAAATAGGTCAACGCACAGTTAAACTGACTGAGGTCAAAAGAACTTCAGTGCCTTTAAGAGGGTATAAGTGAATTTCACATACTCGAAGTTGTCTCATAGCCGGCGATAATGAGCAGATGCATCTACAAAATCCCAGATGATTACAGGACGCAACAGGAAAAAAACGCCCTACCTGGGCCATAACCTCTGCGTGCGTCATACGGAGTTCCGCCTTGTCACTTTCAGCCTTGACTACAAATAAAGATAGATCTCAGCAAGCCTATCTAGCCAGATCAGGAGGGACACCATACTCAGCAACCCAATCATACTCTTCTCCTCCGCTTTAGTAGAGTTAGTCACACCTCTGTTTTCTTTCCTACTGCGTTCCAAGAGTTCCACTGCAATCTGGGAAATAGAGCTCTTCAACTTGCTCAAGGCCCGATTCTGCTTAGTGGGGATCCGTGACACGGACGGGAACACTTGGCTAAGCAAGAATAGAAGCATAGAAAAGAACGATGGGTTCTTCGAACCCAGAGAATCAAATAGATCGGCAACATCATTTTTTTGCCCATCTAGTGAATGAAAGTCGTGCGAGAAACCTGGGTATATATGTGAGTCATGGTGGAGGTCCTGGAAACGCTGTCTATTTACCAGCGATTCCAATGCTGTCGAGGCTGGTTCCAAATGTAAGTTCATGATCCTGCGTCAGCAAGATGTTGCGACATACGCAATCCGATTCATCCTGTCAATCAGCCCTCATGGATTAGCAACAAATGCAACATCATATTTAAGTAAAACTCACCAGCCTTGGACATCGATGATCGCCGTATCTTGGGTGGGAGATTCATCTATCAAGCTGTCCCAATAGTTTTTCGCCTGTACCCATCATCATCAGACATCACTGATATATACCGCTGCCAGAAAGACTAACCTTGTAAGCGGAGTCGAAGAACACAGAGGTAAGCCTTCTGACCGCGGCGACACTGAATGCTGGTGTCAAGGCCTTTCTTTGTCTGATCGATTAAAGGACTGAGAAACGATAGGACGCTAAGTAAGGTTTTATACCTGCGATGATCCTCCCCCTCAGCGATTACTATGCTGCTTCCAAACTAAAATTTGAGCATGAGTAGCTATCTTCACAACATTGAAACCGCACTTACAAATCTCTCAATAAACAGCTTCGCAAACGCAGATTGAACGTAAGTTGTCGTTTCATTTGCATAAAAATGCGTGATCGCCTTGGGGTCGCATAGAACAATTCTGTGACCCCCCAGAATCACCGGGACCTTCATAATATCACCTAGACCAAGGAGAAGGAATCGACTTTGAATTACCCAGTCGCAATATATACGCCGAGTAGTGAAGTTTCACGAACCATATTGAGCTCTCCAAGCGTCGTAGATAGGCACATTGTCTGTTGCCTGTATAAGGTCTCTACTGCATCCAAAGAACCAGCTCGAACTAGGTGGTCCCTTCAGAGGAGTCAGCTTGACCTTGCTACCACGGTGCAATAGCCCATAGGCAAGCAGAAGCGTGAGCGCAGCAGCTAGACCCAAGACCACCACGTCCAACTGGGTGATAAACTTCATAAGTGCCATGAGAAGGTTCTCGGTTAAATGCTGCAGGTTTCAGATGCTGCGACAGCTAGATCAAGATAGCGGTAGCAAAAGAACAGGAACCCCAGCTTTCGCGTGTTGAGACGTATATGTACCCTATGATCCAACGATCACTGGTGAGAATCATTGTGTTGGAACTTGGGAACACTGAAGTGACTTTGATCATGATGACATCAGTGTAAATTTCCCACCGGAGTTTCCGGGAGACAGCTTGGCGTAATTCACATTACGAGAAGAAATTTCACAGTTGGACAACATCATTACTACAGATCCATTGTTCCTTGAGAAAACAACAGGTACGACGGTCCTAACTCCCATGGTCACAGTGCATGGAGAACACACTTGGAAGGAGAACTGCATCAAGGCCTATGAAAGCTTCGGTGCGAGCCTATCCGAATTGCAAAGATCGAGTGTATTCTTTGGAAGCATGTATGATATCGAAAAACTGACATCAACAGTCTGGAGAACCTCCGAGGTTGCCACACCCTGGTAAGCTGTCAAATAGTCGAAGAACAACTTCAGATCCGAGCGAAAGGGATTCTGCTGCCTCGTCGCAACGAAGGAGAGCACCTGGAGTGATTCATTCTGGCTACTTCTGAAGAGACGCCAGGTTGCTGGACCAATAGCCACTGTCTCAATAAGTTGACCTGTAGAAGAAGAATGGTTTAATTCTTCTCGAGTGGACAGCCTTAAAACAAGGAGATTTAACCACACGACGATAAAACAGAAGAGTGAACAGACTTGCCAGACCATGATTCTGAAAGTTGGGGCAGACGAAACCGAACTCGCCAATCGCATATCATAAAAGACATCTGGTACGAGGCCTATTCGCGAACCAGTGTACGACCATTGCTAAATTACAGGCAATCTTCAGATCGCACCTAAATCTCTACCAGGCCTGTTGTACCTGCTAAATGCGGATTTCAGTTGCATTGCTTACATCCGCACACATTGTGTTGCTTCGGAGTTTCTCAGGCACAGAGATAGATTGCTTGGAAAATACAACAAGTATATCTACAACCCTAGGTCATAGTCACGGAGAATGCACTTGTCGTCAAAACTGCATTGGTGCCCGTGAATGGTTCAGTACCAGCCTATATCCAAATGAAAATCAACCAGATCGATCAGAATCGCCCATATTTCAAGTCAAGAAGGAAAAAAAAAACTGACATCGATAGCCTGTACCACCTGTGAGGTTGGCACACCCTGGTTAGCAGTCAGGTAATTGAAGAACAATTTCAAATCCGCGCTAAAGTTAGTTTGCTGCGTCGTCGCAACGAACGAGAACACCTTGAAAGAGCCATTCTGGCCACTGAAGAGGCGCCAGGTTGCTGGACCAATGGTCACTGTCGCAATGGGTTGACCGGTAGCAGAAATAGGACCGGCTCCTCCTAGAGCAGCGAGCCTACAAGACAGAAGATTGAGCACACCATTTTGATGATCATACTAGGAAGGAAAAAGACTTGCCAGACCATGATCTCAAAAGCAGGGGGAGACGAGACAGTGCTTCCCAACCACATATCATAAGCAACATCAGCAATAATGTTCGATCCAGTGTACGACCATCGCCAAGTCGAAGGGAGTGTCCTGATCGCACTCAAGGCTCTACCAGGGACGAGCTGGATCTCAGAGAAACTTTTTACATTGAAAGGTCCTCCTTGCCAAGTCCAACTCGTACTCCAAGCCTGTCAGAGAAAAATATGTCACACCACATTCTCAGGAGCAGTAAAAGCGTGAAAAGGTGACTTACAACGGTAGACCCGCTGATGGTATTAATAGTAGAGCATTGCGAGCCAGACGTAGCAGCTGCCTTGCCCCAAAGGTTAGTGAAGAATGTGTACGGGCCGATCTTCTATTTTTTTTTCCCCAAATGATCACCACAGCGTAAACGCAATATCCTACCATGAGATCAAGAATCAAGAAGCCTCACCAACGTATCGAAGTCCCCGCAAAGAGTAGTCGCCTGCTCTTCTCTTTCTATAAGATCCGTGGTAGTCACGGTGGGCGCGGCAAGCACAGATGTTAAAGCGCATAAGAGCACAGGAACAATCGAGAGAAGCTTCATTATTCCAAGAAACTGATTACCAGAGAGCAAAAAAGGAATCAGGTGGTGTCGAGTCCAGGTACTTGCTACTCTCAGCTTAGCTCGAAGGGCCAGCATTTTATAGTCGGTTTGAGTAGAAGGGAATCGCGAGTTTCACCCTTGTTATTGTGAGAGGATTTTACCAAGGTAGGAATGA
>CEMT01386305.1:231-31232 GCA_900068985.1 Pterula multifida
AAAACCATCGTATCAACACCGAAGCCCAACCTCCGAGGTCTTGGCCAGGGGCCAATCGCTAACGTTTGTACTCAAGACAAAGAATAAAATGATCCGTCGTTGAACTTCCAGTCCAAAGATGAAATTAAGGGACCAAGAAGTTCTCAACACTTAAGAGCTCTGTATCGACAGTTACCGATAGCCGGTAATAGGCATGCCACAATTTTGAACATATGAATGAAATTTGAAGGGAGCTTGCTGTAAAATACCTTAGACATGCTGTTATAGCCCTCAAACGCCTTGCGGTCGATCCACTTTGTAGACTACCACAAGAGTATCGCGGATACTATACGAATCAAGCTGAGGAAAGATGAGATCAATGGGCGATCTCTGACCCCGCCGGTCTGTTGGGTATGCACATGACTGTACACCAAACAATCGCAAATATTTTGAGCGGCTTTTAGGTCATTTGCTTGTCAAGCCCATCATAAAGTATCTGCCAGGGAGTGGGCAGATGCCGCAGATCTGGGCTGGATCAAAAATCGAAAGCTAAGTGGTCGATCATCGATATCGATCAACGTTGGCTCTGAGGGGAACCCCGGCAAGTACCCAGCAAAAGATCAAAAAAACTGCCACGTTTGGACTGTGAAAATAATTTTGCAGATGGTTGATCTAGAGTGCTCCATCTTCAAGCGCAAAGTCCTAGGGAACATCGAACCTCAGGTCTAATTATATTGTAGTCCGAGGACCGAGATGTTAGTATGATTTAGAAGCCTGATTAAGTACAGCTACTGTAAAGAGGTCGAAATGTGGAAGTAAGAAATAATTGACAAACAAAGTAAAATATGCTCAGCAATCAATGACAGTCAATGGGCCATGGCGATCCTCAACCTGGAGTTCCCAACGTGCAAAGCTGTGTCATCATGTCTTCTCCTTCCGACTTTTCTGTACTCTTCTCTTTACTCTGTCCGCTCGCAGTTCCAACGGACGATCCCTCCCTCTCAACCTATAATAAACCCCACAAGCATTACATAGCATCTGCCCGTCATTGCCCCTCCTCCACACGCTAGTAGCACTGGTATTACAGTGGCTACACACCTTGCCATGAGAGGGTGGCGGTAGGACTTCATCTTCATCGATCAGCCTTCGTGGCCGCAGTTCGTTGTTGGCCTGCAAATACAGCCCGCAAGCGTTACATAATAAGGCGTATGTCTCTGGATGGCGTCGCCAGAGAGGGCTGATACGGATTTTACAGTGCGAGCACTCACGAGGAGTTGCTGCCGCTTCAGACGTCAGCTCGTCAAGTATGAGATCGATGGAGGGCGAGGCTTGAGAAAATGATGTATGATGTGAAACGGGAGGGGTGACAGATCTAGAACTCGAACTGGAGGAGTATGGCGTGGGAGCTTGGGAGATGCTTCTGGTATCTGACACTGGTGACTTGGACCGAGCCGTAGATGCGCCGCTTTTCATGTCACATGCTTGCGACAGAGCCGAAATTCCGTTCATTAGCGAGCTCGAAGCGAAGGAGTCCTCGTGGATAGACGCTGGAGCAGACAGAGGGGACGGGGTCGATGCTGGTGTCGGTGATTTGTAAAGAGGAAGGGTAGGAATATCCAGTGAATATGTGGTATAGATCTGCTGTGATCCATGGTCAACCGTATAGGCGTAAGAGGTCCTCCCTAAGATATTCTCAGTGAAGTTTGGAAATGGATGGGTCGGATGAGCAGGTATGAATTTAGCAGTATGGCGCTCAGGTGGAGGCGGAACGGGTAGCTCTACACGAAAGAGCATAATGGGCCAGGCGAAGGAGGATAAGGTATGAAACTAGGAGGGAGTGGGTTTCAGAGGTGTAGCATGCGTTTACGAAGCTCCGTTATAAAGACTTTTAGAATTTGATGGTGTTAGCAAGCGACCGATAGATTCGCCTGATCGCATTTTGGGGATTATATATCCTAGATCAGGGCTGACCCTGTTCGGTATTGAATCATGAAAGCCTGGGTATTTTTGTCGGAGATCAATATTTGTTGCCATATGCGAATGGTGAACGCAAGGGCAACCAAGGTTATTGGATTGTTCTTCGCTTTCCGTAAAACACAGCATCTTTGTATGTCTGCCGCTGGAAAATGTCAATCACCATCCATGAAGTGTGCTGCGAAGCCCTAAGTCCTATGTTTGTGGCAGTCCCAAATTCAGTTATCACACTTGGCAATGTATGTTTTCATGATGACAAATTTCACTGAATGGTGCAATATCGGTTACAGGTGCACTTCACCTCCACGGACAGGCAAAGTGCCGTGTTTTGTGGCGTGTTTTTGGAGTTAGACCTGTTATGGGCCTTCATCTTTTCTGGCAGCTTGCTCGTTACAATTGGCCCTTATGTCAGCATAGTACAGATTGCCCAACTTCGTCTTAGCCCTTGTACACATCTGCTTGAGAAAATTTTATGTTCCTAGATCCAGTACCGTGGGCTCAAACTGAGAGGCAAAGTGCATTTGCTGTAGTACACGGTAGTGACCAGAACCGCCTTATTGACAGTCAACAGTTTCAGCAACAAGTGTCGATCGTTTTACCGCTTTACCGCTTGAGCGGCTATGACGTCGCTGTGAGTCGCTTTTTGCTATCTTTTTGTGCGACGCTAGGATTGTTCGCTCCTCTGCCCAAAGCTTACTTTTTAGGCGAACTTGCGTTTGCGTTTGTAGTTCCAAAATAGAGACTAATGTAATGAGATTAGGATACCCCCGAGAAGACCTCGTTTCTTCCTCAGTATACAATGGTCGCTTTGAATATACTAGGACGTTCTCTGCTCTCCAAGTTCCCACAGAGCCTGACCACCATACAAAGAAGTAGTAACTGTCAGATTGCCCCGTCACTTGCCTTGCCCCGCTCCCATGCTTTAGGGACACCAATTGCACCCAGGTACCATACGTATACACTACGATAGTTACCTACTTGTTGGTCTCCCTTTTAACTCGGACCCTCACAGGACCCTACTTCTGCAACGCCAAGTAAAGTTGGCCAAGTCTGTTCATCACTCCTGCATCTTATACTTATCAAAAACCCACGGGTGGTTACATGAAGTTCATACTTCACTGATATTCTTCAGCTGCTGCGCTCCTATTAATTTTCCATACTTAACGACAGCCTCGGATCTAATTGCCACGCCTTTTTTGCATACCTCCGCTGTTGATATGCCCTTTCAGGTTCCGCAATGACGTTAGCGCCAACAATGTGTATCCTCCCAATCACCAATTCAAGTTTTTTCCCTGTCTCGCCTGCCTATACAGTACTACTCGATCCAGAACTGTGGTGTCCTTGCTTTCCCAATGCTGCGGAATAATTCTCACACTGAGGGTCTGTATAGTTTCTATGCTATCGCACTCCATACTACGAAGAGTGTGGGGTCAGCAATAGCATCGCCATCATAAATTGATCCATCAGCTCCTACTAAGAACTAGTATGAGGTCATTAAACTTTGTCTCGCCTTTGGATCTCTACCCTGAGTCTTGCTTTGTCAGTATTTTTTTCGGCCTCGGGATGTTTTACCGCTATCATGCTTTCTGTTAACAAACTCCTCCAGGTTGGAAACGCAGGGTTGTGCTTCCTTTTGTATCATCGAAATTGCGGGGATCGCATCATTTTGACCTTGGCAGCCACTCAATCAATCAATCAGTCATCACTGGACGCACCAATCGATCAGTAGTCAGGCCGACAAGCCTTTCTCCTCTACTCGCTACTGTTCGTTTCTCATCGTACCTATCTCGCTTATTATTCGAACTCAATCCCAAGAATTTACCAGTGCAATAGATAGGTTACGACGATACATGTGTTAGGAAGTGGGAAGCAAAATGCTCCAGAAGGTTGCGACGCTCTCCGCCCTCCGTACCTTGGATGCGCGGCTCCCGAGATCAAAGGCACTGTTCCGGGTTGTCAAACACTCAATGGAGAATCTAATCCCTTGATAGCGCCAAACTGCTTCTGGCCTTCCGTTAGGCACTCTTTGGTTATAGACGTCCGTATTACCTCTTGTAGTCGCCCACTTCGTCCATCTCACCTTCATTCAGCCTGCGAGAACCTTGTCAGACCACGCTGTCATCGAATCCCATGCCCTCAGAGCAAATTCCATGGAATCGTGGCTTCTATTTCCGGATAGACCTCCCAATACCTCCGTATGCTGGAGAAAATCCAGCTCCAGCATCGCCCTCGGGAATAACACCAGCAGACAATAACCACTCATTCCCATGGCCCGCTACTTATCCATCGCCACTTGTTCAGTCCAACTTTGTGAGAGATGTAGGCAACTCTTTTGCCACAGGTACGAATGAGATCAGCCTATGACTCATTTAAACCACTGATCTTGGTTAGACCCGGAGAACCAGCTCATTCATGGTCTTCCTACTAATACTACCGGCGCAATTTACGGCCCATCGTCTTCCAAGAATGGCACTGCGATAGCGGGGCAGTTTGCTGGGATGAGGTCCGCAAATTGCCCCTTGCCAAATACCACCCATCCACCGTCCCCTGCTTCCTCCGACTCAACACGCATAACCGCATCTGTCTCAGCGATCGCAGACAGAACTGAGTGCAAAGGGGGATTGAAGAAGGGCCCGAACTCCAAGCGTATTTGCTCACATTGTAAAACCACTTCTACTCCCCTTTGGAGACGTAGCCCTAGACAATCGGAGTTGCTGTGCAACGCATGTGGGCTTTATCTACAAGCGAGGGGTGAGCACAGACCTCAGCGCCTAATTGACGAGGATCTCAAGAACGAAACTGAGTTCCCCGACCCAGTCTCAGAAGACGGGAAACAATGTTCCCACTGTTCCACATATCGCACCACGGTCTGGAGGAGGGATAAGGAAGGAAAAACACTTTGTAATGCGTGTGGGGTTTATTTGAAGATGAAAGGAAAAGAAAGACCAATTGAGTTCAGGAAGGACAGGATTAGACGAAGACAGTACAGACGTATGGCAGGGCCTGGTTGAGTACGAGTCTTCTAGGATGACCTTGCAGCATTTTGGCTTACCCGATGTTTTGCATTGTCGTGTCTGGTACATGCTTCTTGCGATGTGGGGAGGAACTTGCTTCTTTTTACAACTTACCCTTATTTAAACAGTATCCCATCTAGCTTTTACGTGTATATTCCCACGCGCTAATATCACTTTCTCACCAAATGCACCTTCCGAATCATGATGCATGATGCCGCACACAAACTAAGCCGCTGGGGCTGTACTGCCCTTGTGATACTGTTCTTGGGTGGTCTGGCTCGATACCCCTCCTTGTGCCAAGCATCATATTTACCGCAATCTTATCAACCCAGGCACTGAGGGTTTGTATGTACTGTAACTTGTTTTCATTTTGGAGAAGTATCACCCGCAGCGGGGTTGAGCTGCTTCGAAGTTGATAGATCATTCACTCGTATGAACTGAATCAATGATCGGTTCGGTTCTGCTTAAGGGGGTATGGAGCCGTTTAGCGCAATCGCTAGCGCTCATGTGGGGAGGATTCAACTCGATAACCATTACGCATCGTCGCGGGAAGTTTCTGCCCTTTTATCCTGCTTGGCACATCGAACTGGACCCTGTGAGGAACCTATCCCTTTTCTGACATGAAGAGGTGCCATGGACTAACTAAATGACACCAGGAATGAAGGTGATTTTGTATTATGGTAAGTAATTGGCAGATATGTAGCATCAACCACGGCACGGCTCAATCATACTGATGCTTTCTTACAAGGAAGCGGTTCGCCCCCGACGCTCACGTCCAACACTCTCGAGTATACATGTATCAAAGATTAGCCAGGTTATGTAACACGTTTGTGAGGCTTCTTAAGCTGAGCAGATCCTTGTCACGGAGATATTCAAGTGACGACGAATGGTCGGGTTGTAATGTAATACACACTTGTGTCGTGAAATTGAGGATATGATTCGGGTAATTGTTATATCGGTTAGTATATTCCCCCTGGCTCTGCCAGAAGTTGGGACTGATTACCATGAAAACGTTTGCTCTCCTTATTTTGAGAACCACCGAATAATATTTCAATAGGATCATGCCATCCATCAGCCTACCGCTGCACATCTTCATACTAAACTTGGGATCAAGGCCACACCATACACACCCATTCCATACGGCTTGATACGATATCTTGCCTGTCCTTCTCGTTCGCAAGGCCGTTGCGGATTGACCAATATCAAAAGATGGCGAGGTAACTCGAAACCTGTCCATGTCCTTCATCATCTATAGCACTCCATGGTGATTCTCAGGTTTTCTAGAAACGATACTATGATACGTCCGACAAAATCTTGTCTGGGTACACAGGGAGATTGGCCTTTAGTTGTTGGTCTCCTGACGCCTATCGATCACTGTTGGTGGTGACGAGATGAGTCGAGTCTACACAGTGTAACGCAGGGGATACATAGCTTGTTGATTGGTTGATCCTTCAGGACGTCTTTCTTCTAGACTCATATCACAAGAGAAATTCTCATGGAACTAACCAGATGAAAATTTCCCGCGCTGATTACTTAATTTCCTTTTCATCATACAGTACTTGACACGAAATCGTGGGGATACAAAGTTCAGGAAAAGGTCCGATCATGTTCGCCGAGCTTCGTGTCACGACGGGCCCTGGTGGGAAGCGTTATTAACGGATCGATCACTGCCAGTGATATTGTCGAAGACCTCGAAGGCTCAAAGTGTGAATCTGATCGATTGATCGAGACTCGAGAGGTGTGACAGAGGTGAATTAAGATTGAACCGGAGAGGCGTTTACAGTGGGAAGGTTTTTGATCGCACTAACGATTATCCTTCAAACTGGCGAGTTTCGCGAGCCAATCCGAAAATCATCTGGCTTGATCAATTTTGATTGGACCAAGAAGTTTGTCCCTTATAGAAGTCACAGAGTAGCCGAGATCATCACTAGAAAGAGACTAAGAGGGGCAGATCGCAAACGAGATCTGCGGACGAGATCTACTGTTAATAATAATCCAGTGGTAGATCTGGTACGTTTAAGTAACGAAAGGATCGTGATATACATAAGCGTAAAAAGCCTTGATGGAAGATGCAGAAGCCGAGGTTGATAAGACTTGGCATAGGATTAGCTTGACACGATTCACAATACCGCCATCAGGACCTGTGGCTGCAGCCTAGAAAGGAAATGGCAATGGGCGTAGTTCTGGCCGTCAAATCCATGTATGCATAAGTTCCTGACCATGATCCAGGCTTACTACGTGCTCTTCCACGGAGACCATGTACTTACACAACGGCGATGTGTCCGAGACACCTCAAATTGTTGAACAAAATGGTATTTCCGTACACTCAAGTATCGCATTTCAAATGCAGAGACAGAAGATAAATGTAGCCAATTCGACAATACCCAGAAAGTACGAGTTTCGCATCGCACGCATGATAATCGGTGTATGTATTCAATGGAGACACATTGGCCCTGTGTCCTGATCAGCAAGATATACTCAAAAAGAAGCTTGATTTGCCCAAGTGCCCGGACTACATTAGTAGATCCAATCGTGTTATCTCGTAAACTGGGCGTCGGGGGACCAGTTGATCAAGAGTTTGCTTCTGTGTATGGATCACATATTGAGTGTTACTGCCTCTTTTGTGGACGACCTGATGAGAAAATCCCGTACTTGGTGGAGTGTATCGCTGAGGGACACAAGGACCTAGCCACAGAACCAACTCTCAGCTCAAACAAAAGAGACATCAAGTAAAGAACCCGTTCGTCCCGTGTAAGTTCTGGACAATGTCAACAGCGGCACTGAAGTTACATGCCTATTGGGGAGACTTGAAACGAGGATTACCACGCGCAGCGGCGGTGCAAGAACAATGCGAAGTCTACTCGTTAGACTTTTGACAGTTTCTGTCGGAAGGAAGAGAAGCAGAGTTTTAATAAATGAAAATTCGATCGACAAACAACGTTAGACGGATTGTATCCATCCAGAACTTAGAAGATCGACAAAAGCGTTAGGGTTTCATGTAACTTCGAATGGGAGCAACGAGCTTGTTAGAGTCGAGGAAAGCATGTCAGATTCAGAACACAGCACAAACATATTCCACGTGTATGTTAAATCTGTTATTGATTCAACGTGTACTTCGGCACAGCTGGCCCGCAGAACAAGATACCGTTTGGTAAGTTTTCAGCACCGAGGAAGGAGGGTGTATGGTCCTGGGAATTTTCTCTAGTCACATATACGTATCGACGTCGTTGTAGTGCAATGCAATTGGTGGGTCTGGACACCACGGGAGGATGACTGGTTTCCAATACTGAGGAATGATATGGAATAGTTTTGAGATTCTCCGTTTGGACATACACCGAACTCGATCATATTACCGTATGTGGGTGTCGAAGAATGGGAAAAAGAGTGCAGTGCCAATGGACGAAATCCCTTCCTTCACGGGTAAGTAGCAAAGTCTTGATATGTCACAGTGCACACCTTCCACCATTGTGAAACGTCAGAGTTGAAGTTGGAAGAACAAGATTGGGTCTCCAGGTGAACGAGGAAGATTTGCATCGCACCAAAATTACGGGAGGCCATACCCGCAGCTAGATACGACCATAAATTGGTCACATCATTGGGAATCAGAATACAAGACGTTTTAATAACGTCGAACTACAGAACTTTTAAGATCCATGGGCATGTATCATCCACGGTCACAATCCAGGTGGCGGAGAAGGCGGAAACTGTCAAGAAATTCTATGCGATCATAATCGTGCCATCGGGATCGTCCTCGGTTTGATCAAAGTTCGAGGCATCCGCGTCCCGGTTGAGCACGTTGAAACAGCAAGAAGAATAAAGATCTGATTCAGATGTGCCAGAGGGTGGGATGGCCAAAACGTTGAAACAGATGATGCTCAAGAGAGAACAAGGACTTTGAGGCAATTGGGGTGTCGGAAAAGCGATAGGACCCCGAGATGAAGGAGGAGTCATGCTTGCTGCACGAAGTACTGAGCAGTACTAAACTTTGATGTAAGCACTTGAGGATGATGTCGCTGGCTGAAGCATCTGCGTCGTCATCAATATTTATCGTTTGATTCCTTGTTGGGCGGTCGGCGGTCGGCGTACTCGGGAAGTGGGGTAATAGTAGCCATGATCTTCGATGCAATCGCATTGGTACTAGTAAGTATTGCTGATGCACTGGTTCCAAGTACTAGGGGCACGAGCGGATCGCTGCACCGAACAACGTTTCTGACTTTGGAGCGTTTAACGTTTATCAGGCTTTGAAGGATCGTCGTTTGCACCAACACGAGCGGCATGTGTAAGGATGTAGAGTGAGGTGCTAGCCGGGCTTGTTCCAGCTATTGATATCAATGCATATATGTGTCAGGTAGGGAGTTACATAGTGATTATAAGCCTGCTTTTGGCAGAAGTTTGACCAGAGAAGGGGAACGAGGTCTTGATAGTGCATGTACTTTTTCACATATGTAGGATAATAAATTAGTTGTAAGTACTTTATGTATTCTAGTTGATAGTTAATAGTCCAATTATATCTGCCCCATGGCTTAGTTGGTTAAAGCGTCCGACTGTTAATCGGGAGATCGAGAGTTCGACCCTCTCTGGGGCAGCTTGGTTTGTAAACCTTCTATCAACTCTTTCTTTGATTTCAAGTCATAAATCCTTTTTATGTCTGCCCACTAGCGTCTGCTATGTCTTTATTTATTCCCTGAGAAGGCCAGGTTCATTGAGACCCTTCAACACTTTCAAGTCCGACAATGCAAGTGTAACGTGACGAATTCTACCTCCAAACGCGTCTCATGCACTTACTCCAAATAGGCCTACGGCCCACCCACAGTACACCCTATTCAGATAAGCCCACCCAGTATAGCCTCTCTGCTGTATCCTTGCATTTTGCCAGCAAGACCTTTCGGTGACAGGTGTTATATCTCTCGGACCGGTGTCAGGTAAATTACTTCCTTCTGGGGTACTCAAGAATAGCTGTACTCAGACGGTGTTGAGCGGGGAGTTTTTCGTGCATTTTTTCACCTATATCGAAACAAGTGGTGTCGCAATGCCTACTTACATTCTCCTGACAGATCACAGACAGAACCTTTACAACGGTTCACTTTGAACATTACCCCCAGAGTGGTATTGGACCAAACTCCGCATTCTTTGTGGCTTTGTGTAGAGGTCACGAAGAGTTCCAGCACTGTCCCCTCTGTGAGACTGTACGGCTTGATAGAGTGCCTATTATAATCTTATACAGCTCCTCTGAAGAGCAAGGACTTGCTTCCATGGTCGCCATCTTCAAGTTCTGTGATAAGTATATGCCTGTTCTGTCTACTTAGTACGTCACCTTCTGGATTGTCCTGTTGTGGTGCTGTTTTCTCATTTGCCCTCGGTATTGCTAGAGACCTCACCAGGACGACGTACGATGATAATGGGGTAGGACGTGGGATGGAAATCTTGCAGATCAGAATTCCATGACGCTTGTCGTCGAAGACGGAGAAGCACTTACAGAGTTCCATCTAGACCAGCGTTCGAACTGTGGTGAAAATCCTTGCTGATTCATTCCCATGGAGCGACCACACGAGTCAAGACGTCGTGTTCTCACCTCCCTTCAATGTATTGCTTGGGGTTGTTCAAACTCCTGCGCGGTTTCTGTTTTTTTAGGAGCCTCGAGTCCACGTTAGGTTGGTGAGGCCGTTGCTGGGATTGCGGAATAAAAGGATGTGAATTCAGAAGAAGGATCGGTGGCATACGTAATTCGAAAGAAGAGATGCAATTCTGCAGAGAAGCTACCGATGCAATTCTACAAGAAGGGAAGGAAGACTAATCTATCGGAGTTTGCTGAACAGGCCTTTCTTCTTGTCCTTCTTATCATCTAGCTCCATGATTTTTGCTCCAGGAGAATCTGGCGACACCTTATCCATCTCATGCCCACCCTTCTCCACCCAAACGACCGGGACTCCGTTTGTTTTCTTGCCGTCGCTCTGCCATGAAGAATGTGCATGTCAGTGATGTTTTCATTTTGAAGAAAAGTGAGACGACGCACCAAGACTTTGACTTTGTCGCCCTTTGTCGTCACAACAACAACGGCGGCAGGTGGACCATGACCGATTGCTATGGATCCGGGGAGAGTAGGGACAGGAGGCACGAATCCCCCACTCCCGTACCCGTATGTTGTCGTGAACGATGGCCTTTTCCGTGGTGAGAGTACAACCTGCGATCGAGCACGTGTCAGCGCTTTATGCCCAGAACCGTTGCTCGGTGTTTTAGATCCGGCTTGACCGTCGTAGGGAACCAGGGTGCGATCTCCAGACAGGGATGGTGTAGGAATCCCAAGAGGACTGAGATGCGATCGTTTACTATATCCACTTCGAGCAGACCCAGATGCAGAGCATGGCGTGCTGCGATTCCGGAGGCTTGCAGAAGACGCGGCGTGTGTAAGTGTTCGGGTACGGGGTGTTTCACCTTCTCCTTTGAAGCTTGCTGAGTAGGGATGAGGAGAGACTGGGTATTGATTTCCAGATCCAACAGCTGGCACTGGAACCACTGAACCCGCTCGACTGCCTATACTTGTTATTCCTCGTGCTTCAGAACGTGTCCTCGACCTTGCTTCTCCAGGTGGTGGTCCTCCGCTGCCTTCCATCTTAGCCCAAGCAAGCATCTGCTCGAGAGACGGATCTTCAAATCCCACCCTGTACCCATCGCCCGGCGTCTGCGACGCACCGCCACCAGCGTCGTACTCTTCGATATACGCACCACCAGATTGAGCTGTTCCAGGTCGATGGTGCAAGACAGTCGGCACGTACCCTGCAAACCGCCTAGGCTGAGGACTTTGTACCTGCACCGGATGAGGGCCGTACTCGTGTAAACGGGGCGATGAAGGCCGAGAGTGGGAATGTGCTGCTGCAGATCGCACGACGTGCGTTTGGACTGGTAGTTGTCCTGGTCTGCCGCCCGCGGAGGGCGTTGAGTAGGACGACGCGTACGAGTTTGTGTTGTGGACCCAGTTCGCGACAGAGGCTTGTTTGCGCAGGTGGCGCTCGTATGCTTCGGGGCTGTAGTCGTATTCTGTCATGATGGGTAACGTGGGTGGGGTGTTCGTGGAAGTATGGGTCTGAGAAAGGTTGAGGACAATCTGTGGGGGGACCTTGACCATTTATATGTCATGTTCTTGTGCCACTTTGTCCACTTGGCCACCCTCCATTTTGTGATTGTTAGTTCAAGGTGGTTTGTGGTGGCTCTTTTCTTTGTTTTGTTGTTGCTATTACACCGCACCAGGGTTACTTAAATGGGTTCTGTCCATTATTTTACTCTACCACTGTATCATCGCAATGTTCCCTTTAGCGTACTTCAGCTACGTTTTCATTCCACGGCCTCTCAAAGGCTCTCATCTGCCACTGGTTCTCTCCAGTAAGTAGGCCTTTTCAGGACTATGCTGGCGTTCCTGCATCCTATTTTTCATCAGATCCATTGTGTCCATTTAATCACAACTTTTTTTACTTATATCTCGGGCAGAACTGTACAATCAGCCTTAGAATATTTGGAATGTGATGATGACCATGATAATGATGGCCCACTGATGCGCGTCACTAGTCACTGTTCATCTGAAGGTGCTCATTACATAAGCAAATTCCTTGTTGTCTTGATAAAACACTTTTCCCACCAATGTCGTCCCAGTTGAACAACTCCTGCTCTTTCGCTGTTGCGTCTACCTATGCAGCATGGTTGGTATATTTTGAATCCGTGTGTCATGCATGGGTAGCTGTCTCTATCAAAATTCATACGGCTCGTTGGAACCTGGCTTATCCATGCGGTGATAAGCTCGCACAGGCGCCTAGGAGATAGGAGGAACCACCCACGTTCACGAAGCGTGCATTCCTCCTCCACCGATTCTAGCATTCATATTTCTTGATCCAAACCATCACCAACCACCATACTCTTCATGGATTCTGCTCGAATAGCTCGGCTGAACAAAATCCTCGACACCGTCTGTCAAGGGAAGACGCCCATAGCGAAAACCAACCATCTTCAGTTTCTGGAGTCTATTTACTCCCAGCCTGATCCTATTGCGTGCTTGGGCAAGGTGGCGTTCAGTTCACACGGTCTTTCAGCTATCCAGAGCGCGATGAGGCTCGACCTCTCTCCCACTTTTTTCAATAACCAGGCCTCCCATTTTTTGGATTTCATCCAGCACCCTGATGTGCAAGCTATCGGGGGTGGTACTTTTATAGTCAACCTCGTTAACAGTATCGTCGATCCTCCCTTTTTCTGGCAGCCGTTTTCGCATGCTTTTATCACGGGCGACCTTTATGAGAAGGCGCAGAAGTCTGTGGCTTGGTTATTCCTCCAGGTCATCAATCTACCTAAAGAATCTCCCAGTCGTACAGTTATCGAGGAGGAAACTTTAGTCGACTCCCTTGTCTCTTCACTCTATGCGGATGTGAAGATACTTGGTGACAAGATCAAGAACATTCTTACAGCTTCACAACAGGGCATCATCGTTGGTCAAAACGGCCCTGGGGGTCGCCATAATAACGATTGGGTCGATTTTCGTCAGATTGCTATCGTTCCCACCTCGGATGAGATCGCGTGCACGGCACCTCCTTATTTACGCTCCATCGCAGCCTTGGATGAGGCTCTGTCGAACAAGGACGGCGACGAAGCTTATCTCGATAACACGTTCCGTATGCTGCGAGAGGATATGTTGCACGATATGAGAGAGGAGCTACAGGTCGCGCAGAAGAAGCAGGGACGGAAGCATCGGGGCATTGTGCTTCATGGATTGAAGCTCCTTGATGTTTACTTCGGAGACGAGAACAGCAGACGACAGTCCAAGTGGAGCGTTCAGCTCCAGTGTCAGAGGGATCTTTGGGGAATGGAGAAGTTGACAAAGCTTAAAGAACGCAAGGACTATCTTGATCAGCATCGTCGATTACTCAAGGACCGTTCCCTTACGACGTTGCTGGCCGATGGTCGTATCTTCGCTTTTGGGACAATTCATCGTGACGAAGATCTTTTGGCCCAGAAACCCCCTATAGTTGTCCTGGAACTAGCAGTACAGATCGGCTCGGCCCTGGCCGAGGTTATGACAAAGCTAAAGACTGCAGCTTCCATCTCTCTCGTACAGATCGATACTGCGCTGTTCGCATACCAGCCTATCCTCCAGGCACTTCAATCCATGAAATCAGTACCGCTTCCGGCGGAGCTCATGTACTGGTCACCTGCTAGTGCAGTCGTTAGGCCTCCTCTTCACCATTCGCTGCAGGGTGTGGTGGACCAGCTCCAGACGACACCTTCCCTTGATCTTCGTTTCGTCCTTCAGCTTCCCAAATCAGTTATTCTAGATCCTTCCCAGGCTTCTTCTCTTCTATCGGGCCTTACCCAGAGGGTCTCGCTCGTTCAAGGACCTCCAGGTAAGCGCTTTGTCAATCCGGACTCATGACTCCTCTGACGATTGGATCCATTTTGCCACAGGCACTGGAAAGTCCTTCATAGGCGCACTCATCGCTAAATCCCTCTACGAATTCACATCACAAACTATACTTATCGTCTGCTACACGAATCACGCGCTTGATCAATTCCTCGAGGATCTCTTGGACATCGGGATCCCTGAACAAGTTATGCTCCGGCTGGGTAGCAAATCCACGCCTCGGACTGAGTCTATTAATCTGCATCGTAAGCGCACGGGACAAATCGACTACAAGTATATTGATTTGCTCAGAATGGAGGCTGGGATTCTCCAGCGGAACTGCAAGTCCAATTTCGATAGGTATCGAGCTGCTGTTGTGAAGGAAAACGAGCTCATGCTGCATCTTGAGTTCAGTGAGGACTATCAAGCCTTTTTCGCCGCGTTTCAAGTGCCAGCTCAGGACGATGGGATGACACGCGTTGGAAAACGTGGTCGTGCCCTTGATGGACATTTTCTGTTGCGTCAATGGCTGCAGGATAGAGGACCCGGACCACTCTCCCACCTTCAGAACGTCCGAGATGCCCAGGGGATATGGGCGATGTCCGCTCAGGCACGCCAGGACATGTTAGCCCGATGGGAACGAGAAATTATGACCGAACAAATCGAGGATTTTTGCATGTCTTGCAAGCTTTATAATAACTGCCAGGACAATATCGCTAGGAAGTACGCGGATAGGACGATTGGTGTTATTAAGAGTGTGCGGATTGTTGCTTGTACGACGACTGCTGCAGCGATGAATTGTGAGAGTCTTCGTGCGGCCCCTCCTGGGGTTTTACTTGTTGAAGAAGCCGGGGAGATATTGGAAAGTCATATCATCACTGCGCTGGGAGCGAATACTCGACAGATGATTCTTATTGGAGATCACAAGTACGCTGTCTTGGCAAATGATTTTACAATTGGGGGCTGACGATTTCTCTTCAGGCAGCTCCGACCGAAAATCAACAATTACCTTCTTTCTGTTGAGAAGGGAGAGGGGTATGATCTCAATCGATCCCTGTTCGAGCGTTTGGTCCTGAAAGGATACCCACACGAGATTCTCAATCAACAACACCGCATGCGGCCCGAAATCTCTGAACTTATCCGTCGAATGACATATCCTGACCTTATGGACGCCCCTTCCACCAAGAACCGTCCAGCACTCAGAGGTGTTCAGAACAACGTCGTATTCTTCAACCACAACAAGCTCGAGGACGAGAACAAGTTATTTGGAGATAGCCGTGATTTGGAATGGAAGTCATCGAAGCAGAATACTTATGAAGTCGACATGGTGCTCAAGATCGTTCGGTACTTGCGCCAACAGGAGTATGCTACGGAGAAGATAGTTGTGTTGACACCGTATCTTGGTCAGCTGCAGAGGCTTCAGGCTGCGATGAAGCAGTATGGAGGAGCTGTTCTTAATGATATGGATTCTAATGAGCTTGTTAAGGCTGGGCTACTTACGCCTCAAACGACTAGTCTTTCAGACAAACGGCTTCGGCTGGCGACTATTGGTATAACATCTTCATTCTTTTGAGATCTTGATCTAGCTAGGCTTACCAATGATCATAGACAACTACCAGGGAGAGGAAAGTGAGATCGTCATCGTCTCTCTCACACGCGGAAACGCTAGCCATGATATCGGCTTCATGTCCTCTCCCGAGCGTATCAATGTCCTTCTCTCGCGTGCTAGAGACGCCCTGATCATCATTGGCAACTCTCATACGTTCACTCATTCTCGTAAAGGGGGAGAAATATGGACGAAGCTGATGAATTTGCTGAGAGAACGTAGCCATGTCTATGATGGATTTCCTGTTCAATGTTTGAGGCATCCTCACCGGTCCTCGCTTTTGCTCAATCCGGACAGCTTTGATGTTGAGTGTCCTAACGGCGGATGTACCGAGATTTGGTGAGTGAGTCCAGATTCGTCTTTTGTACCGAGGACTGAAGGGCTTGCTATAGCGCGTTGAAGTTGCCCTGCGGCATTCACACATGTCCTTCTAGATGCCATCCTCTCTCTGAGCACACGAAGATGAAATGCCAGCATGTCATCCCACACAACTGCCCTCTAGGTCACGACCAGTCGTACAAATGCTTCCAATCAGCACCAGAAAAGTGCGCTGAATGCGAGAAAGAGATTATAAAACAGCAAGACAAGCTTCGTCGGGATGTGGCGATGAAGGAGAAGCAGGAAAAGGATCGGATTGCTCATGAGAGGAAGTTGGCTGAGATCGATGATCAGATTGAGGATGAGACTCGGCAGCAGGCAGATCTGAGGTTGAAGGAGGAACGGAATACTGCGATAGAGCATAGGAAGAGGGATCTTGAGGCTGCACGACGGCTGACTCGGTCAATCCCTCCAAAAGCAAATCCTCCAAAAGCATTTATTCCACCGAATAATGAATCCCAGCCGAGCGTCTCTCTGCCGCGTTCAACTCAGTCCCAGTCCCCTAACGATGCTACTTCAGCTGACCGCCCTTCCACCTCAGAGAACATGCCCGATGGAAACGATGCCTCGGGACCAGAGGCCGAGTGGGAGAGGAAGAAACAGGTCCTAGGTGCAGATGACCCCTCGATTGACGCAATAATGGAGATGATCGGACTTCGAGATGTGAAGGAAAAAATGCTCTTGATTTTGGACAAGATTGAATTGAGCCGCCGTCAAAACACTTCCTTGAAGGGGGAACGATTCAACATATCTTTCTTGGGCAATCCAGGAACAGGTTAGTGTGATTGATTTGTCCACAGGTGCAGCACGAAAGTCTCAACTTCATGTCCTAACAGGAAAAACGACTGTTGCTCGACTATACGCCAAATTTCTGACCTCTCAAGGGGTGCTATCTGGGTCTGCTTTTGAGGAGGTGACAGGTTCAAGCCTCGCCAACGATGGTGTACCAGAAACCAAGAAATTATTGGAAAAAGTGAAGAATGCGGGAGGTGGTGCCATCTTCATCGACGAAGCGTATCAACTTGTTTCACAAGGCTCGTTCGGCGGCTCCCAGGTCCTAGATTTTCTCCTTGCGGAGATGGAGAACAACGTCGGGACGATTGTTTTTATTCTTGCTGGATACAACAAACAGATGGAGAAGTTCTTCGAACATAATCCAGGAATTCCAAGTCGTGTTCCCAATACTCTGCAATTCACGGACTACAGTGATAAAGAGCTTCGAGCGATGCTTGAGAAACATATTCATAAGAAATACGGAGGCCATATGCAGGTAGAAGATGGATTCGCTGGTCTGTACATGCGGATAGCTATCCGAAGATTGGGACGTGGAAGAGGTGTAGAAGGGTTTGGGAATGCTCGAGCCCTGCAAAATCTATTCTCGCGCATCTCTGATCGTCAGGCAAGGAGGATATCGAACGAACGCAAGACTGGGCGTCTCCCTGACGACTTATTTATGACGAAGGAAGACCTGATAGGACCTAATCCAGCCATGGCATTGAAGCAGAGCAAGGCCATGAAAGAGCTTCAGAGCATGATCGGCCTTGAGGCGGTTAAAGCCTCCATGTCTACTCTGCTTGATTCCATTGGGAAGAATTATCGGCGCGAGCTACAGGAGAAAGAGCCTTATCAAGTGTCACTCAACCGTGTCTTCCTTGGTTCTCCGGGGACTGGCAAGACCACAGTCGCAAAACTCTATGGTCAGACACTCGCTGATCTAGGCTTACTTAGCAACGGGGAAGGTACCGTCCAATCTTGTGTTTACCTATCTTGGTTTTCATCGCGCCTTACGATTTATCTAGTTGTTGTAAAAAATCCAGCCGACTTTGTTGGATCTGCTTTGGGTCAGTCCGAGGAGAACACGAAGAACATTCTAGCCAATAGCATTGGAAAGGTTCTAATCATTGATGAGGTATCTTAGCCACGTTGCCCTCTCCTATTTTACTATTGGTTTTGACACTTTTTCCCTCTAGGCATATATGCTTTATGGCGGCGGAGGCAGCGATAGTACTCAAAAAGGAGACCCATACAAGACCGCAGTTATTGATACAATTGTTGCTGAAGTTCAGAGCACGCCTGGTGAGGATCGGTGTGTCCTATTGCTCGGTTACGACGAACAGATGAGAGAGATGTTCCAGGTATGTCTTCACGCCACCTGTGATACATCATATAGTGCTTAAATTGTCACTCAGCATGTCAATCCTGGTATGTATCGTCACAGGTTGTATTGATATGATACTAACAAGGTGCCTTACAGGCTTGAGTCGCAGATTTGCTATTGAAAATGCCTTTCATTTCGACGACTTCAATGACGAGGAATTGCTTCAAATACTCGATCTCAAGCTTAAGAAGCAGGACCTCACTGCCACCCCTGAGGCGAAGAAAGTTGCGATTGACGTTCTGGTCCGACTTCGGAATCGTCCAAACTTTGGAAACGGGGGAGAAGTGGAAAATCTTCTTGGCAGGGCGAAGTCCCACTACATCGGACGGTCTGCAGATGATGATGCCCCTCTCGAGCCGCAAGACTTCGATCAAGACCTCGACAGGTACCTGAAGGCATCCGATAACCTGGATACCTTGTTTGCAGATGTTGTTGGATGCTCTGAAATCATCAACAAGTTGAGAGGGTATCAGAAGATGGCAAAGGGGATGGCCCAACGGGGTCTCAACTCGCGAGATGTGATTCCTACCAATTTTATCTTCAAAGGCCCTCCAGGTGAGTCCTTAAGGATCGTAGGTACTTTCCTTGGACTGATTGGAATATAGGTACTGGGAAGACAACCGTTGCCCGCAAGATTGGACACGTCTACTATGACATGGGCTTCCTTTCCTCTCCCGAAGTCAAAGAATGCTCTGCTTCAGACCTTATTGGACAGTACGTTGGCCAGACTGGACCCAAAACCAAAGCTCTGTTTGATCAGGCGTTAGGCGGTGTCCTCTTCATCGACGAGGCCTATCGCCTTGCAGAGGGTCATTTCGCACAGGAAGCCATGGATGAGATGGTCGGTCTCTTGACGCAGGACAAGTACATGGGAAAGATCGTCGTTATCCTTGCAGGCTATGATCATGATATGAATAGACTCATGTCCGTCAACAGTGGACTGTCTAGTCGATTTCCTGAACAGATGCAGTTCAACCACTTCGAGCCCAAGACTTGCTTGGAGATCTTGCAGAACCAGCTCAAGAAGAAAGATGTCGTGCTGCAATGCATGGAGGATCAGACAAGCGCTGGATACCAGGAAATGATCCAGATTCTTCACAAACTCCAGTCCCTTCCCTCATGGGGCAACGCCCGGGACATGGGAACACTCGCCAAGCAGATCTTTGGAATTGCGATGCAGGCTTTAACTGAATCGGGCAGCGAAGGACCTTCAATTGTAGGGGATGACGAAGCTGTGACGATTGTGAGGAAGATGTACGAAGAGAGAGTTGGACGAATGAACATCTCGCAAGCTCGAAACACACCCTCCGACTCAACACCATACCCACCGGCCCAAGCACCACCCCTCTACGAGCATCGGTATACAATTTCCACCAAAACCGTTGAAAAGCAAGCGATATCGGATGATGAGGAAGAAGAGGCCTCCGTTGAAGAATGGGAAGTAGTTGACGAGCGCGATCCCGACGTTTCTGATTCAATTTGGCGCCAGTTACAGAGCGACAAACGGGTTGCCGAAAAAGCGGCTAGAAAAGCAGAGCAAGTGATACGCAAAGCCCAGGAAGAAGCTCTGAAGGCACAGAGATTGGAAGAGCAAGCTCGTCAGCGGGCTAGAGCTCAACGTCTGGCGTTTGAACAGGCGCGAGATGCAGTAATCAAGGCGGAGGCTAAGAAGCGACTGGAGTTAGCGTTGGCTGCTGAAGCTGCCGCCAAAGCCGAGAAGGAACGACTGGAGAGGTTGGCGAAGGAGAGAAAAGAACGTCTGGCGAGAGAGCGAGCAGAGGAACAGCGGAAGCAGACGAAGTTGAGGGAGTTAGGCATCTGCCCTGCTGGGTTCCAATGGATTAAGCAAAGTGGAGGCTACAGGTGCGGTGGAGGAAGTCATTGGGTTTCTGATGGTCAGTTGGGCGTTTAGACTATATCCTTGTATTTCGCCTGTTGTGTATAATTGCGTTGTATGATTCGGTAGCGCAATATCATCAAACAGTTGGTCACCTCCATCGCACTCAAAGAAGCATCTCTTACTCTACATGATACCGAGGGCATACAACCCTCTTCAAAGTTGAATTAACATCAGCAGAAAAAGATTGGCTTCACAGGATTACGCTGATTTTCACGTGCACCACCCTGGCTCGTCCCACCCGGGCCACCTTGTCGAAACTAACCAGCCATGCTTGTATCCACTCATAGTCACAACTGGCTTGAGCGTTCTCACTTTCCCGTAGTGAGCATCCATCTCAACCATATACCTGTCCTCACGATTACCCTTTCCTTCCTCACTGTCTTGGACGCGGTCAGATTCGGAGCCGAGACCCAGAACTTCAGGGCACGCTTCTCTCATGCTAGCAGTAGCCACCACCGCTGTATGTTCATAGTTTGATCGGTACGTGACTTGGGATGGAAGGGCAGGATGATACCGCCCTAGGATGGTTTTGGTCCAGGTGTCGTCTGGCATAGGCGGAATATCACAGAAAGTAGGGAGAGAGAGGAGGAAATCGTTGAATTTCGTCAGGGAGGTTCGAGCGAGGTATGATCCACCATTGACAATCCGATGATAAAGGGCGTTGAGGACTGCTATGCAGCCGATTTCCCCAGTCCTGTTCAAGAGAAGACGTCAATATGAGTTTGCAAAGAAAGATTGAGGAAGGAAAAGACAGTGGGACATAGAAAGGGAAGAGGTAGAAAAGGTAAAAGAAGGAGAGAAGGAATGGGGTGCAAGGAAAGGAGGCAAACGAGGGCACGAAGGAATGAGATACAACGAATGTGCTTAGAATATTGCGATTAAGAGAACAGAGAACCCACCCAAAGTCGGCGATAGGAAACGGAGGTCCGACAGGCTCATCAAGCCCCAACGACTTCCCATGCTCCCACGACATGCCAGAAACAGAATCTGCAATTTGCTGCCACCCAGGTCTCCCACTCCACTCACCGTCCCAGCCATAACAGTTTTCTTGCATGTAAACGAACCCTTTCTCCCTCCCGCTCTCCTTGAACCTCTTTACCAGCTCCTCGGGGCCATATCCAAGCATTTTCATGACTCCAGGCCGGTACCCATCGACAATAACATCTGCATCCTCGAGGAGCCTCTCAAACGTGGCTCGACCAGTGGGTGACTTGAGATCAAGGTCGATAGTACGTTTGCCAAAGTTCAGGTCCATCTGGAAGTAGGTTGTATCGGGGACATGGAGAGGTGTCACTTTAAGGATATCTGCCCCATATTCTGCCAGAGTGCGTGTTATAACGGGGCCAGCAATGACACGTGTCAAGTCGAGGATTTTTAGATTAGAGAGGATGGAGCTGGAAGAGTGCTTGTGGAACAAGTTTAGGTGTTGGATGAGCGACGGAGATGTGGATTCGAGTGTTGAGAGCGAGAACAGGGGTTCTTGGTGAAGTGCTTTTCCCTGTTCAAATTTATCAGACTACATGCACGGACAAGAAGAGTAGAACGAAAAACTTACATGAGGCGTTGCCAAGAACTCCTCCCTGGTAAAACAAGGTGATCCAGCTACGTTAGCCTTGATCGTCATCTCATCCAATTCTGCAGACGTAAATTGCAGGGCTCGGTTCTCGATAAATCGATGGGCATCTGCTGTACTGTCGATAGGTATATCGAGCTGATCTGAGGTTGTTGGGAGGCTGAGCATCTGGAGAGGTTTATCGGCATTGAGGCTATTGAATAAAATTTTTGTAAGTAACAGTTAGTCTCCCAATAGGGGAAAGAATGAAAAGGGTCCATATATAAGGGTAAACCGGAAAAAATGATGACTTACCTCCCGTGAAGATGATAAAATCGTCCGTCTTTCGTCCTGTATATGCTTGATAATATTTTCCTATAAACATCGGAATAATTGTTGTAGATATCCATATCTGCCAGACAAATGCAGGTCTGTCAGCCCAAAATCAAGACGACGCTACGGAGAAGATATACCTCTGAGCCTCTTCATAACCTCTGCTATGCCCCCATTCAGTATTGAAAACCCATCGACGCCAGAGATATAAGCCATATAAAGAAACATCCCAGCGTGGAAGACATCGATTTCCGCCGTAACTTTCAAAGTATTCCAAAATTCTTGTACCGCAATACCATTCCTTTCTAGATGTTCATTGGAAGGATCGCCATTGGCAACACCGTTGACGTCGCCTGAGCCAAACCTCTTATCCGCGATACCAACTGCGATGATGGCCTCCAATCCTTTCAACGCGGCAATGAACTCTCCAGCTCTTTGCTTCAGGGAAATCCTCGTCCTGTTCCACGCAGATTCCAGCTCTGAACTTTGTTCGTCAGTGATGGCACTTCCTGAATTTGTAAACTTGACACGGTCCTTCCATTTGGAATTGATGAGCCTGAGGTCGGAATGGATAGGGATGGAGGGAGAGGCAAGGAGAGTCTCAAGGATTTTGTAGGTAACACCGAGAGAAGATTGGGATAAAGGAGAGGTAGAAGACATGATATGCTTCTACTGGGCAATAGCTGACGATATCCTTATGTTTTTCAAGTCGTCAATGGTAATGGCAAGAACTAGAGAAAGATACAATGAGAAAATTTTATGAATCCTCAACACAGCGGGAATTTACTTATGTCGTCCTGACTCATCTTCACGCAGTCCAATCATTTATCTTGGTCGTGTGAGCGATTGGGGTATGGTGAGCTCCATTATGGCCGTGATGTATGGCCGTGATATTGTCATAGGTTGATGCTGTGAGATTGAGCGGCTATTCCAGATATTGTCAAGTAACAGAGCTGGTCAAGCAGCGAGGATTGCACATAGGCAATGATAGGGAACAGGTCGAGTCGAGTCGAGGCGTGCCGTGAGTACTGCACAAGATTGAAGAGGCCTTGCATTATGTAAGCATTTTGACCGTTTCCCTCGACCACCATCTCAGGCTGTACTGCAGACCTCTCCAAAAGCCAGTTGATTACCTCAAGTCGCGGGCATACAAGGTCCTTATGTTTCTGACACCCATGAAGTGCCTTAACATCTATAACAAGTCTTGGCGGCCAATCTACTCCCTGTGCAATTTCTTTATTTCAGCTGGTTATTCTGGTCTCGTTAGCTTGCACTCCTATTCCTCTGTGACAATCGGTTATTAAGAGTGCCTGACCTTGTGACTCAGAGACCGACTTCATATTGATGAAACGCATAGGGTGGTCTTCATGTCATTTTTTGTTATTGAAGCAACTCTCCAGTTGGTGGATTTTCTGAGGCTCGGTATGTGCAAGCGCTGGTGTCAAGACTCCGAACAGGTGGTTATTCGCAAAGACCTGTCTCTTCTTGAGTGTTTCACACGTTAGGTCTTGTTCCAATTGAGTTGAGCGCTGTAATCCTCGTTATGTGGCCGAAGCTCGCTTGTTTTTATGCCTTTAGATGAAAGGCCTGGCTATTTCTCAGTGTATCAAAACTCCCTATGGATTCTACATTAGACCTCCACCTGTTAATAGGACTGTATATCGTCACCGCAATTATTTCTGTGCTAATCGTCGGCTTAGATATATCCAAATGCTACAAGTACTTCCAAACTTTCCCTCAGGATGCCTGTGAAGGTAATCGAGCACTGATAAGAACCATGCTACATCCCAAAGTGGTGAATCATCACTACTCTTCCAAAGATATAACTGAGCTGCGACGACCATTTTTCTAACTATAGACACAGGTGAAACCCCGACATTTTTTCGTTGAAATACGATAGTACTTGTACAGCTTGGGGAAGATAGCTTTCATCGGTTTCCACGTGTAACCCGATTTCACAGTTAAGTGTTCAAACTTTCACTACCGGTGTGATCAGACAATGTATTGATATTAAATATCAAACACTTGAATGGCAATGCAATGGTATTGGTATTACAACTTGGAAGGACTAACAACCATTAATCAAATCCCAAGGCAGGTGCAGAAACTGCAACTAATATCAAGGGCAAGGGTGGAATCACATTCTCTACTAGTGCTAGTACTTGGAACCCATAGCATCTCCACGCGAGCTTGATTCGGCTGCTGAATCAATAAACCCACTGATCATCGGCTGTTGCCCCACAAAGGCGATGCCACTCCCTGTGTTGAGAGGACTCATATGATTGTGATCCTGATCAGAGATTGTTGAATCTCCCCAGAGGCTGAACTGGTCGCGCCTGGTGCTCGTACTCCTAAGGCTCGTGCGATGATTAAGCGATGTTGTTAATGAGATCGCGTACACCGGTGAGACAGACCAATCAGAAGTAATTCGTTCTGAGAGTGATACGGTCATTGTACCTCTGTCCGAAACAATTCCTAGGCCTAGTCCGATCGCTGGTGCGTGGTTGTGAGAATCTACTGCGTTTTTGAGCAGAGGTAAGAAGCATACAGGAATCGTGTGGCAGAATAGTAAACTGGTCGTGAAAAGTCAAGAAATAGGAAGGCATAGTGACAGAAATATTGATATACCGTGAGGAGTGTAATCAACGAGGCTAGACTATAATAATTCATTTTGAGTGGCCAAGTGCTGCAAGTGCCTCGAAATGGGCCCGTTGATGTGTTGTAGTATCTCACCTAGTCAGAAGACCAGTCTCTGCCAGTGGCCAATAAGCCGGGGCTAGGAAGAAGAAACCGATACTTACGAATCACGAATGGAAGCAAACGATTCACGATATTCTCACCCCTAACCAAAGAAAAAAGCGTACAAAAAGCATGTGTGCGTTAGATACGATTCGAAGGCAAACCTTGGTGTCATCAGACCATCCCTTTTATGTCTCACCAAAACATGCGTCAACGAAGAAGCCACTAAAATATCTCCCAGTTGCCCGGCAGACAATAAGACGATGGCCACTACCAAGATGCCGTTCATTAGTTCTTCGATATCGGATTTATTCCTGTTTACGATTATATTGCAGCCGAGTATGACCAGGCTGATGACACGAGCGCCAAACAGTGCCGAACAAGCTAACCAAAGGTATACTTTTCCTGTCATCACCTTGACTCGATGCACAAACAAGGTCTGTAGCATCACCAGAGCTATTTCAGAGATACGGAATTCCCTGACGCTAAATGAGAATTATACCTGTACTACAGTGTGCAAAATCGCACTGAGCAATGAGTTGATGCCGATATGAGTCGAAATCACACCACAGTGTCCCGAGGGAGGGCAGAGCAGTGTATATACGAAGTCAGTAATCAGAATAACATGCGCGATATCAAGTCGCCTGTTTGTCAGGATCGGCAAGTTAGTATGTGTTCAGATATTTTAATGAGTACAGCAACAGGCTGAACGCACAGAACAACTACAACCTGGGCACGGAAGGGAAAACAATGAGCCGACCGGGAAAAGTCAGTCAATTCTGTGAACTCAGCTTACGGAAGTCTTTATGTAGATGCGGTCCTGTGGAAAAATCGTGAAGTATCTGTAGCATTGATATAGGTTGAAGCCAACGAGGAGCAGAGACAAGTTGAAGATGATGATATATGGTCCTATGGACTTGCGGAGATCTAGCAGTGGCGAGTCTACGTCCATGTATATGGTAGTGGGCAAGGAAGTAGAAGTGGGGGACGATTTGTGAAGCACCCAGGGCGAGGCCGCTTTGAACCTCCTTAAATTGTTCGAGATGTAATCGGGGCATCCGAAAAAACCGAAGCATGGTAGGAGGTATTTGTAAATCTCTTTCCCTGTCAATCCGCCTCCGAGGGTCACAAGCTCATGATTTATTCTCATGTTAGAGGTATCGAAGGGGAGCTAACTGCGTACCGCCGATTTTTGAATCACGATAACGCTAGCGAAGTTTGGTTGATATTAATACCGATACTTCTAAAACTGGTGAGATTACAGTGGTCCGAATGAAGAGAAATTGAAGAATGAAGGGGAAATGTCCAGTTATTGTGAAATTTACACTGTAAATTGGCATCGAATGTCCTGGTTACGATGAGGAAAGCATGATACACTGCGGTAGCAGCACCACATACAGGCAACCCTGCGTACTGTCTGCTTTTTAACTTGATTCTTTACATTATTATGTAAGTATGCACGTATACATATTATAAGCTCAAATTCATATAAAAATATTGTATCAATTTGCATCGACCAACAGAGTAGAACGTCAATGCAAGGACTACAATGTACGGACAGCGTGAGGGCGATGCCGTCCAAGTAGTTGTCGGTGTCTCTCGAGCACCTGGATCTGTGCCTTCTCGACCTTTGTTTTAGTGAAGAAAAGAACGTAACATAACCACGTAGTTTTCGAGTGCTTTGACGGTAAGAGGATCATGCTCCCCGTGTACCTTCTTTCGTTTCTCAATCACCTCGATCTGCATCTCCAGGGCTTTGGTCCGTTGACCGAGAGAGTATAACGTCAATGCAAGAGCTTCCAGTGTATGGACAGTATGAGGATGATACTCCCCAAGGACTTGCTTTTGTTTCTCATGTACCTGGGTCTGCATCGCCTCAGCTTCGCTGCATCGACCAAGACGATTTAAGATTCTGGAGAGGCCTGCCAATGCATCAATAATAGATGGATGGTCCTGACTAAGTTGCTGCTTTCGTTTCTCAACTACTTGCGTTTGAATTGCATGGGCCTCTTTGTATCGACCCAGAAGATATAGGATCATTGCTAGGCCCTCGAATGAATTAATTGTAGACAAATGGTCCTCTCCGAGTTGCCGCTTTCGTTTCCTAATCACCTGCGTTTGCATTTCATGGGCTTCAGTCCATTGGCCGAGAAAGCGTGAACTCATTGCAAGGTCTTGCAATGCGTCCACGGTATCTGGGTGATCATCCCCAAATCGTTCTCTTTGTCTCTTGAGCACAGCCATTAGTATATCATGGGCTTCATTGAATCGACCTTGAGATATAAAGCTTTTTGCGAGGTTCGAAAGTGCTATGATGGTATCTCGATCATTCTCTTTGAGTAGCTGCCTTCGTTTCTCGACTACACGTTCCCTCATCTCGTCCGCTTCACGTAATCGATTCGAAAGTTCCAAAGTAAGTGCCAATGAAATCATTATTCCAATGGTATCGGGGTTATCTTCCCCTAATATCGATTCTACTCGGTTCATCGCATTCCTTTGGAGTGTCTCTGCATAATCGTATCGCCTCGGGTGCACAACACAGAAGACGTTGGCAAAAGAGATTGACATATCTGGATGCAGGCATTCCGTATCGTCGTAATGCCGTAGAACGCGGTTAACATGTGGTGCAATGTGTATCAACCCTATTTCGTCATCCTTGGCTGTGTGCCCAGCAGCTGCCACCAGAAACGATGCCATTTCCAAAGATGCCTCTGGGCTAGAACGTATGACAGATTGAACCACCGGATGGACTGAATAGGTTTCTGTACTGCTATCAAAGCTTAAGAGTGAGTATTCGCAAATCTCCTGTATACACCGTTTGAATCTGAAGGGATCCCAAAGTTTGCCATGAGTAAAGCATTCTAAGAAATCCAGGAGGCTTGAGAGACTGTATGTTTCAGCAGACGAGAGTGGAACAAATGGCGTGTAGGAGTTGAAATAAGCGAAAGCATCCGCGAACATGTTTTCGCGGATCCCAGTGTGGTCAAGGTACGCACACAGTCGGAGTAGCATTGAGGCGGGCGCTGACGAAGTGCGAAAGTTGATAATCCCTGTCGCATATAAGTTGGCGTCATAATCATCCAGCAAGTTCTTTTGGTTTCCATCGACTTGGGCATTGACAAGATTCGTACGAACACGACGCAATTCCTGGGTGTATTGCTCGACAGTGAGTCGCTGCTTCGATATGGCAATGCCTGCCTTAACGATGCAGAGTGGATGGCGATCTAGTTCCTACATCCGATTCAGTCAGCACAGACGATCTCAAACAAAAGTAGTACTTATAATAAACATGCCTCGATCAGCGACTCTACCCCGTCTGGTCCAGTCCTCTCTTGTGGAACTCTCATTGTGCTGATAAGAAGTTGTCCAGCTTCACCATTAGTCAGGCTACCTATGTGGACATTGGTAGCATCAGGACCCGCGAGCTGAGACTCTGCTTTTTGGAGACGTGTGGCGATGAGGATGCGAGATTTCACGGAGCGAGGGAGATAGTTTTGCAGCTCAATACTGAGGGTATTAGCGTTGTCAATGAGGAGGAAGCACGAGTCGATCTGGCAATGGGAAAGCCACATGACGGCTTCTTCGGCAGTTCTAACACCAACTGATCTTGCGATCGTTTCGAAACCTGCTTCTAGAGTTGCTTTTGTTGTAGCATCAATGAAAAACACTCTCGATGGATCAAGCCTTAGCATATACAATATGAGTCAGTGGAAACAACTCCAAGTGTGAGGCGCACCACTTTGAGACCCGCTCGTGAATAAACTTGAAAAATAATTGGGATTTGCCACAGCCTCTACTTCCACTAAGTACGCATCTTCTCTGTTCATAGAAGTCGACGAAGAAGAACTTCTCGAGCCTATCTAATTCATCTTCACGACCCACGAAGTCTTCAGAAGGCAATGGATTGCGGGGTGGGCAAGGAAAATCTGTCGTCGTCGATGGTGCACCTTCAAATGCCAATGTCGTATGTCAGCTACACAAGAAATACTCGGAAGGCATCTCATACGGTACACACCATACCCGCCCGTCTGATTTTGCTGATCTTTGGGAGGAAAGTTTATCATTGCCAAATTCGATGCTATCTCCTCGGCCCATTGTTCCATACTTTCTATATCAATCAACTCTCCAGGAGTTGGTGAGATGACCCAGGCCTGATTCTGATCGCAAGGTGAACGCTGAGAGTGAATGAGGGCATCGTTTGGCTGGTGACTAACCATAGAAAAGTGTGTAGGATTGGACTATGACACCAGTATCAGAAGATGCAAATGTTAGAATACGGCACAAGACTCACTTAAGTTGTTGAAAACCAGTATTTGTTTTCTGTGAGTATATTGGTGGTGTTGAGGTCAAGTTCGCAATCAGTCACCACAGTACAGTATAAGTACATGGTCTAAACAATTGAACCTACTCTCGTGTAGCAGGTAGATAGAGGATGAGAATAATTAAGCAGATTTATTGACATACAAAAGAAAGCTGTAAGCCCTTTTATCTGCGAAATATTTGTTTCAAGATGGTGTGTGATCATGTTGAACAATTACGTCGTGGTTGGTGGCAAGTTGGGTGGCAAGCTTTGTTTGGCCCCGGCATTGCCCGGCCTGTGAATTGTTTGGGCGGCGACTGAGAGGATCGGCATCTCCGGACCGGATTTTCCGAACTTTGTGTATGTACTTGCTCCATCGTCGTCTCGCCCATCTATCAATCCCAAAACACCATTTCTACTCTACTCTCATCATCCGATCCATGGACAAAGAAATATCAGAACCAACACCCTCGCAAGTCCGTGTTCTCGCTCACCACCAGTACATCACGCCAGAACACATCTCCCCATCCACGCTCGATCCATCTCCGCTCCAGCAATTCCATGACTGGTTCACGGCAGCCGCATCAAATACACTGGTTAATGAGCCAGAAGCTATGACGCTCTCCACTGTGTGTCCACACACTGGTACACCATCAGCCCGTGTGGTTCTGTTCAAGGAGTTAGATGACACAGGATTTGTGTTTTACTCCAACTACGCCTCAAGGAAATCGAGAGAACTGGAGGGATCGGGTAAAGCGGCGCTATGTTTCTACTGGAGAGAGATACACAAGCAAGTTAGAATCGTGGGACATGTAGAGAAAGTGGATAGAGAGAAAAGTGAGCAATATTTCAAGGGACGACCGTTGGGGAGTCGATTAGGTGCTTGGGCGAGTAGACAGAGTGAGGTTGTTGTGGAAGAGGAGGTTGCGAGACGATTGGAAGTGGTGAAGGAACGGTTTGGTGTGAAAGAAGGTGATGAGGATGCGGATGTACCTTTGCCTGAGTTCTGGGGTGGCTGGAGGGTTGTCCCTGAGTATGTTCTCGTCATCTTTCGCGTTATTCACTACTTATGAGGTACATCTGTTGCAGCGAGGTCGAGTTCTGGTGTGGGAAGCCATCGCGATTACATGATCGCGTTCGATATCTGCGGGTGACTGGTGGATGGAAGATTGAGAGACTCTCTCCATAGAAAATGATCGAGTCACGGTTAACTATCGTAGGTTAGCCCGTTCCTGCGCTTTTGTGCTCGTTTCTCATCTCATAGGGTGTTTCACAAGAACTCCATGCCTCGTAGCTTTTCAAATCTGGCTGTGTCCCTCCGATGCATGATTTTGTTACCCGAGTAGATACTCCACATATCCCGTCCTCTTGATTTGCTTCCCGAGCCTGAAATTCTCAAGATCCAATTTCCTCCGTCACCTGCAGCTACAGAATTAAGTACAAAATTCTCAGAGAACATCCTATCAATAAAACACGAGCGGTTAAGATGAAGTATCCAAAACAGTCTTACCTAGCTAGCCCAATCGAAAGTCAGATTTGTTCACACAACAGCCATAGGCGACGCTGGTGCTGCGAGATCACCAATATCTTTCCGTTGACCTGATCTCGCGGATCAAGCGCGGGATGACATGAAATAGCTACGAGTGTCTTTATCTCCCACGTGTTTACATTTTTCGTATAAGTATCAATCGA
>CEMT01386313.1:0-48807 GCA_900068985.1 Pterula multifida
GATCAAAGATTTAGTAATCAAGATATTTGCCGAAAAATGCTTTCATATTGTTCAGTTGTAGCAACGCCTCCGAGAGTGTCTACCAATACCCTGTGGTAGAGTCCAAAAGGATAGATATCAAGTTGGCAATGGCAATGGCAAAAAGGTGTTGAGCTCATTATTTCGCATGTCTGTCATGTAATGTCTACATGAAAGTGAAATCCATTTAGGATTCGCAAATGTTAATCCTCCTGGCAATCCACTGGTCTCTTTTCTCTCACAACCAATGGCATCGATATGATTTTTGCCCAAGCGTTGGTCTGGCATTGAACGTTGAACGCGTTGAAGATGCAGTAGCTAAAAAAGGAAGGTAGTGTGACCAATCGGAATAGGCTGAATTTGTGCTCCAGTTCTGGTTCAAACCGTCATGTTTGCGTCTCGCTGTCTGTCCCGGTTTCTCGTCCAACCATCTTGCCGGAGGCTCTTCTCCTCTTCTCCGTGTTCTCGCTCAGATGCTCTGTTTGTGGTCAGTACTTTCTTCATCAACGACACCTATCGTTGCATCCGCTAAAGAGATAATAGCACCGAGATACTCCGTACAACAACTCATCGGTCCGTCAATGCTTTCGCTCGCATCCTGAACAGTCTATGAATTGTCGTTTTAGATTGAATTCAAATTTACCCCTGAAAACCTCAAGAAAGCAGATGAAATCATTTCACATTATCCACCACAGTACAAGAAAGCTGCTGTCCTACCATTACTTGACCTTGGCCAACGACAGAACAAAGGATGGACAAGTATATCGGTTATGAACCACGTTGCCTCGCTTCTGGAAATGCCCCCGATGCGTGTTTATGAGGTCGCAACTTTCTACACAATGTTTAACCGGTAAGAACACTTATACGCACCTGAGTACCCGTATTCACGAATTGTAAGGGAGCCTATTGGCGAGAACTTTATACAAGTCTGCACCACGACACCCTGTATGCTACGAGGTGCGGAGGCTGTCTTGGAGTCTGCCTGTGACATAGCAGGAGGCATCAAGCCCGGAGAGACCAGCAAGGATGGCAAATTCACTGTCATCGAGGTAGAGTGCCAGGGTGCATGTGCCAATGGTCCTATGATGTTGGTCAACGAGGACTTCTATGTACGTCCGCTCTTTTACATCCATGTCTTCGGTTCAAACATTCGCTCGGCTTCACAGGAGGACTTAACAAAGGAGACTACCAGAAGAGTTCTCGCTGCTTTCGCCCAAGGCCAAAAACCAAAACCCGGTCCCCAGAGCTCCCGACGCACATGCGAGAATTCTGCTGGCTTGACAGCATTGACAAGTAAGCCCTATGGTCCTGGTGAGCATTGTCTACCAGAGTTTGCATGATAGTAGATATATCGTCCAATGTTATTTTTCGTGTAAACATAAACTTGTTCCCCAAGCATTTGTGCAAACAAACAAACCAATCATCAGTCCTCAATCGTCTCCTTCACCATCATCATAGCCATGCCTGCCTTCTCCACCCTCTGGTAGCTTATGAATTATGTACCTGTAGGAAGACTAGATGAGTTACATCCATAACAGAAGGAAGTTATGATCTTACTCGATTTCCTCCCTCAAATCCTCGCAATAGCGATCTACAGGGGTGTTCGTAAGGAAATAAGACAAATGAATAGCCAGCAACTAGCATCATACCAAGTGGTAAATCCATAGGATCGTGCCCTGTAAGCCATTGACAATGAGAAGACACGCCTCAAAAACGTCGAGATTCTGTCTCACCAAATGGCATCTCAATCTCATCCGCTATACCCTCAATACCCATGAAGGTAAATGCTACAACAGTTACCACTGGAATAGTTTTCCAGCCAAGCGTGCTTATCAGAGTGAAAGGCAATGCGAACAAGTACAAAGTAACACATTGCTTGAGATGGATTCCATCTAAGGACAGGACGAGAATCAACAAGAGAACTTGCATAGTGACGCAGGGAAAAGAACAAACAGGCGCTAGGTATAGGGGTATTCGCGATTCTTTCTAACGTCGTCATTTGCTCAACCATGCTCTGAATTCTGGGATGACATTATGCTCAGATTCAGGGAAAAGAGCTCTAAGGTGGTAAGTAACTTACAGTTGATTCATCGAGTTGAGACCTGGATGCGATTGATTGTTGGCTTACGGGAATGAAGAAAAACTCGAGTGTTGGGCTCACCTGCAGGACCAATGGTCTCCAGGAAACCATTTCTCCTGAACTGATATGTTATTAATGACAGATGATGCGCGATCCTGAAGTAGCATGAGTATGATATTGAAGGGACGTGTCAGGGAAAATCACTGGAGGGGAAGTGGTAAGGTCATGTCTTGCGTGGGGTTGAGGAATTCAACGGTACGGTGCATAGAGCTTGCAGATTTTTGGTTGTTCAAGTCCCTTTTACTGCGTTTCACTCGAATCCGCTTGGTGGCATCAGGCTTGGTTTCTCCTTCGGATCGCAATCCGTCGTTGCCTAGTATGCTAGCTGCCAAAGAGTTGTTGCCCGTAGCTGAGTATGAGGTTGGCGACGAGTTCCGAGCACCCATGAAGTCCAATGGATCATTATACCTTGAAAAGTAGCTAGCTAAAATACCGTTGTAGTCGTCATAATCTAGCCCATCTTCACCGCGAAGATAATGCTTCACGGCGTAGGCAAACGAAAGTCCAAGTCTCAGAGCTTCGACTTTTCTTCGTCTGAGTTGAGCAGGGCTGACAGAGGTGACGGGTGTCTTCCCTTTTGCGTGGGCAGGTACGTCCTCGTCCGTGGGCGGTAAGCTGGCATTAATCCAGATAGCTCTTGACAGTGATCTAATATTGGCAGTCATGGAGGCAAATGCCTTGCGACCCTCCCAAAATCGATCGTATGAGGTTCTGTGCTCTGTTTCTCAGCGTGATAATGGTCCAAGGTCAAATTAAGTTCGAGATGTACCCATTCCTGTATGAGTGGTTTAATATATTAGCATGAATATTTGAACAGTGTTTATGTATAACGAATAGTTTGAAGAGAGGAGTTGAAACTGAAACTCACCTGAATACGAGGATGAGGCCAACCTAGAGTATCAAGTTCATTATCGGAATGATGCAAACAAGGTATACGAAGTATAGGGTGGAGGTGAAGTCGCTTACCACGACGGAAAGCAAAGGAACCACTGAGTTCGTCAGTTGAACAGCTTTACCTCGCGACGAAGCGTACGCCACAAGTGCAGCGAATATTGTTACAGTCAGGACTGGTCCGATGATTCGGCGAATGATCTAGACAAGTAGTCGCGCTCAGTGTACTTTCGCCCAAGTGTGAGATGTACTGACACTTCCTTTGACACGGAGGACATCAGGTAGCCAGGAGTACTGTGAAGTGGTATGCGCCTTAAGATTATTGGGTGTAGTTTACATAAATAACTTGCCTTGCGTAGATGCCTCCTGCGTGGCTGTTGGAGGTGTTAGGACATGAGGCTTGTGAGGGAAATTGGACGTACTCTGAGAGACGAGAGCAAGGAAGTGCTGGCGTCCATGACGGTTGAAGTTACTAACAAGAACTGGGATCAGATCGTCTTGAAATACTGTAATGCGGGTTTGATTGGGCCTTGATATTTGTTGCCAACGCGCCCAACGGACCCAGTTTCGAAGATAGCACGTAGAACAATGAAACAAGTAAGTAACAGGGTAAATTGAATAATATTATTATGCATATGCCCAGTGTCTTGTTGGAATGCGAATGACGCCCATTCGAGACATATATGACACAACCAATTCAGCCGAAACCCTTATCTCCATCTTTCTTTTCTCCCACCACCATGTCCATTACAAGCCCCACACTCACTTCAGTCTCTGACGATTCCTTCCATCGTCTTTCTCTGCGTAGCTCGACTATTCAATCTATTTCTGATCTGGGCACTTCATCAGACGATGAGATCGTCTGGACCGTCTCCGATGCTGATCTCTCAGCCTCGGAACTCTCATTATCCACCACTTATTCTAGCTCCTCAGTAGTCGACAGCGAAGACGAGGACTTTGTCCTTCTCTCCAGAAATCTTACTTCCCGTCCCCCAGACTTTGATGCAACTACGCCCAATTTGCAGAATCGGGCGCTCATACCTGCTGATTCGTTATCTGAATCATTGTCTCGCCAAGTGGAACAACTTCAGTTGGCGGATAATGTATCTTCTTCGAGGAACAGCGCTGATGTTAAGACCGTTCTTCAGGACAATCTACCTACCCCTGCATCCAGCAAGCGCCACTCAAGGAGAAAGAAAGCTAGCACGCCCACTCCGCCATCGATCCCGTCGTCATCGCCACAGGCACTCAAATCGCGTAGCAGGAATGCACACAAGAAGAAGTCTGCTAAATCTACGGGGCTTGGCAGGCGCTGCTCTGCTAATAATCTCTCGGATACGTCCTCTGAGGTTGGAGATACTGATGCAGAAACTGACAAGTACAAATCAGCAGTATCATTCATCGACACGTTAGTTTCCATATTTGTCCTTCCACACTTGATTCTCATATTTTATCCTTTTTATGATAGCTTTTTATCTGACGCCACCTTGAAAGACCAGTCCACTAGGCTCACATTCTTGCAATCGTTAATTATCGAGCTGGGCTTGGCCACCGCTTACTCGTCGCTTCCTGACTCCCTCAAAGCAGCAACAAGGTTCTTGAAGAATAGGGCATTTCTCAATATCAGGGAATATCTTGCTGTCCGAAATCAAGGCCTGGAAGCGTTACAGAAAGTAATGTATCCTAGCAAGAGTGCCCTCATTCGGGATATACGGCGGAAGCGAGATCATGCCCCTCTGAAGCATGTCAAGGAATCTGGTCTTCAGGTCCTCCTGGTTACCTGTTATCATTGATGCCTCCTTGCCTCGATTGGGGGGGGTTTTTTTTTTGCTCTTTCGTGGCCATCTCAATGGACAATCATTTATTGTATCAACTCACAATTATCTCAAACTCAGAATCTTACTTGCATTTACTTATATCTCTAACACAATTTTTTTCCTCATGTTGTTTCAGCTTTGTTCGAATTGTCTTTAGACAAGTGTAGATATATGTAGAAAACGATGGGTGAAGTGCTGAAGGCTTAATAGCAGTGAAGCAAGCTGGTATCGTGTGCAATTCCCAGTCAGCATGTACTTATTCCAGAGTACACTCATTACAATGAAATATAAGCTATCAAAGACGAAGAGTCAAGTGTTGTACAGTACAGTATAATGTGATGAATCTGAACCAAAAAGTCCCAAAACACGCGTGAGTAGCAAGAAGTAAATAAACGCACAGTATAATGTAAGTGTCCGCATGTAATGTAAATTGAAAATGATCCGAATCAAGCCCTCAGAGTCCTGAGTGCATGCCGGACATTGTCCATATTCCGAATGTTCCATTGGCCCTCCCAGCTAGCGATGGATTGCTCGTCAGTGGTATCATCAATGGTATCTGGAGTCTCGCATCGGGTGTGCAGGTCATAAAAGGCCGCTGTCGAGTGTCGAACGTGAGAGAAAGGTTCATGCTTAACGTCAGAGGCGGTGCTAGCGGATAGCAACCGCGGTGTTGATAAGGACGTGGACCGGCCGTGGTTAATGTTATTGATAGCCGTAGATGTCGCCGCGTGAGAGAAAGAAGGTAGGGGTGGACGTGAGTAGTGGCTCTGTTTGGGTGTCGACAGGTCATCAAGTTCATGACGTCCTGTGGGAGACTCAGAGTACACCAACTGTGGTGGTACATTCTCTCCAAGTATACATTTGAGTTTTGCCATCTTTTTACGGCGATCAGATGGACCTTGTCCCTTTGGTTTCTTGGTCAGGAAAATCATAGATTCCGGAGTATATGGAGTAGGGGGGAGAAGGGGAGAAGTAAGAAGGAAGCGGTTGTCAGATGGAGATAGGGGGACAGGATTAAGTCGTAGACTGAGGGGGTTCATCCTTTTAGATGATATTTCCTTTTCTGGTTTTAAACCTGGTAAGAGAACCTTCACCACTGGGGATGATGATTTGGAGGACGGAGGAGTAATAGGTGGACGAGAGAGCGTGTGAAAGGAGGAGACAGACGATTGACATGAAGGGGACTCGTAAAAGTCAGAGTCACTTAGAGAAAGCCAAGAAGCAAGAGATGAGGATGATGACATGGAAGATGAGGAAGAGAAGATTTTTCCTTCTCTTCTGGATGCCCGGGTGGTCGTAAATCGACAATGGTGGATAGGGGAAGTGGATCGAGAGCGAGGAGGTGGGTAACTTTCTGGCTCGGTGGACTCTGATTCTGAACTGTCTGAATCGACAAGATAAGGTGTAGTACCTAGAACGGCAGCCAATTTGCGGGTCGACCGCATTAGACGCGTTCTCTGAAGATCGTTAAGCTCGTTCGAAGTGGGAGGAGTGGTACAGTGTTGTGACATGATGAAAGAAGGTAAAAGGAGAGTGGTGTTGGTAAGAGGAAGAAGAGAAGAGAAAAGTGAGAAATAGAATAGACCAATGTGAAGACTCGGTCGAGTTGAAGTTTTATACAAGTTGTAGAGGTATGGTGAGATGAGATGGATCACAGAGAATCGCAATGTCAACCAGTGACAGATGCTTCTTGAATAAAGTTAGTATCAAATGATTGGAGTAACAGGGAAAATACAGGGAGTATGGAACGGTGAGCACACAAGGTCAAGGGACAGAGAGAACATGGATACAAGGCCTGGAGAATCTTTATAAGTGAACTAGAGAACAAAAGGTTGGCAGTCCTATTGGCCAAAGACAATGGAGAACACCAAACATTTACAGTACACATTGAACGTAAGCTTGGTTACCAAACAACTCGTATTACGTAATCTTTGGTTGCCAAAGCACTGGTCTTACGTAATCTAATGTCTAAACTTGGCTTTCACATTTAATATGATGTCGAGTGCTTTGCTTCGACGTTCCTTGCTTCGTCCTCGTTCTGTAAGGTTTTACTCCATTCATACATCTTCTCTTCCAATTACTCGTCGCTTAATCTTCATTCCTCTCATTGCTGCCATCTCTCTTACAACCTATTCTCTCGGCTCTATATACCCACCTTCCACTCTAGAACTCCTCTTTCCTCGTCCTGCTCCTGCTCCTCCTTCCGATCCAAACTCGGAAGAATCCCTGCAATACACACACGGTTTAGAGTTAGAACTTCAGGCACTACCTCTTCTGCTGTCACACCGTTCATTACCCGATGCAGCAGATTGGTATGAAGTCAGACCTTATCAACATCTTCCAGAAGATCGGAGAGTCAACAACCTATCTGCGGGAGCATTGAAAGGACCTGGAAAGTTAGCGATCTTACCTCTGGTTAGGTGTAGAAAGGACGAAACCGAGTCTGTTGTTTTCGTTCATCTTGGCCGCGGTCTGTGTGGTCATGACGGTATTATCCATGGGGGTATGCTTGCAATTCTGTTGGACGAAGCGCTGGCCAGAACGGTTAGTATGTTTTGTGTATCTCCTTTTATCAACATTTTGATTCTCATAAATCAGTACTTGTGTACCTAGGCAATAAATAATTTGCCCGACAAGGTAGGCGTAACTGCCAACTTGTCACTCGATTACAGGGCACCGACCCGAGCAGGCCAAGTAAGTCTTTATTCAGGGTGTCGTTCTCTTCAGTAAAAGAAGTGCGCTCATTGTTTTGTTTTGTTTTATTTTCATTTACTTTTACCTTAGTGGGTCGTCATCAGAACACGACTTGTGGAAGTCAAGGGGCGTAAGGCGCAAGTGACGGGGACAGTCGAAGATCTCAATGGAACTAGACTTGTAGACGCGAGGTTGGTCCCTCCTCGCAAGGATTTGTTGACAGCTCGCTAACAAAAATTGCGACAGAGGGACTTTTGTTCAACCCAAGTACGCCAAGGTACTATTGATGAACAATCGGACACTGAAGAAGCTTATGGGAGAGCGTCCCGAAGAACCGCCAGTTCATCTAGGTGATGGAGAACTTGGATTGGAGCAGAAGAAGCAGAAGAAGAGTGACCACGTGTAAGAGTTGGAAGAACGTTTTATGTATAGCGTAAAAGAGAAGAGCTTGGGGGGGATGGGATGGGATGGGATGGGATGGGATGCATGGTGACTATGGGGATAAGTTGAAGTTGATTGTATTGAAGGCGTTACAGTGAGTAGTCACATGCAACGAGTTGATCCCATTTATCGAGCTATTCTAATCGTGTTCGGAAGCGTCTCTATGTCATGTTCCAACTTATTCACTATCGGCACCTTGTACTCTTCCATTCAACACCAATAACTCGCTTGCGATGAGGGCCAAGACGCCAATTTCTGTCGTATTTTTCTCTGTGAGTAACCAGTGTACTGGCAATGGAGGGAGATGAGGGAATGAACAAACAAAATCAAAAAAAAAAATCAAAAACGACATTGCAAAAATTGAAGGACTGGTGTTTTTTTATACTTGCGTGGGATTGTTTGACTTGCCTGGCAACAAAATCATCTCCCTCATCTCTCTCCTTTTCTGGCAGGCGGTTATTCTGTCCACTTCTTCAATAAAATCCCGCCCTTTCATTCCATCTTCTCTTCATTCCCTCCCTCCCCAAGTTCCCCCGCTCCTTGGTTCGTTTCCTTCCACTCACTCCTCCTACTATCCAATTCTCACTCCTCCTTTAGCTTCTCCCCATCATGTCATCTACCCTTCACTCAACAACAACAGCGACAACCTCTAGATCTTCTACTCGCTCTCCTTCTCGACCCCGTCGACCCCCTTCACCCCGTTCCATGTATGTCACCTGGAGTCTCCCACCACCCAAGGCCCCAAAACCACTCCCAAAGTTAGAGAAGAAGCCAAAGTCCCCATCCAGTCCCAATTCTCCTTCTTTCTTTCCTTCTTTCCGCAAAAACAAATACAAGGGCAAAGCTAAGGAAACAGCAGAAATGACGTCAGCTTCCGCTGAGTCCTCTTGGTCTGATACCAGTTCTTTCCCTTCCTGTAGTACTAGCCGGTCCAGCTTCAATTCTTCTGCTCCCAGTGGCTCTTCGTCTCCGAAAAAATCATCATTCAACTCCGCCAGAGAGCGTTCTCGGGATGAGGCTGTATCAACAAGCTCATCCTCTGCGGAAACTAATCAACCCTGCCAGCAGGCACGAAACACCACCCAGACGTCTGGTGTTGCATCAACCTCCTTCCTTCAACAGCTGAAACCGGGCTCCAGCTTGACCGATTTGTCTCGGTCAACCCGGATCAAAGACTTTGTACTCATACAGAGACGTTCAAGTGTCAACTTTTCTGCAGGGCATCAACCCGATTCTGTTCGGTATACCAAACGACCCTCCACTTCTCACGCTACATCATCCCGCGCTCCGATTTATCATTCGTCATCTATAACATTCGGATCTGATGATGATTATGTTACTACCCAAGGCAGTCATCTGTCGCTGGGAGAGACGCTTGACTCGTCCTATGGCGATGACACTCACTCCACTCCCCCCACTAGCTGCTCTGCTGCATCTTCCAAATCGGAACAAATCCATAAGCATTCTTGCTCTTCTCTCGATATCTCTCAATCCATTCGCACTCCTCCATCTGAAGAATCGCTCATCCTTGAAGATATCGAGCCTCCAATGACCTTCGCCCCTGGCCCATCACATCATACTTATTCGCTCCCTCCAACCTCTTACGATCTTGTTAATCCGGATTCACCCTCGACAACTGGCAGGTGCCGTTCCGCCAGTACCTCGCATTGTCGTGAATCGGACCCGACGCCAGAAACTGTAAAAGGGACATCCTCCTTGCAATCTGATGATCACGAATTGAGCAAACGTCCTCGACTCCACAAGAGCTCACACTCAATTGCGGCCCGTCCAGAATCCCCCTTTGAGAATTTGATTCCCCCGATTTCGTCCATACTACCCGACAGAATCAAAGTTGTACCCCTCTCATCTATCCCGAGGAAGCGTAATGTCGAGGTGAACAATACACCTTCCGACACCGTACATGAGACTGTTCGTAAGCACATTGAACAAGGTTGGACGGGTGAATGGAATCGGAATAACATGAACGATGTCATCAATTCTTTAAGGAACTTGAAGTAGAGCCCTTTTTTTTTGGTTGGTTTCGAACGAACACTACTTTGTCGTATTCATTTAACACGTATGTTGTATTGTTGTTGTTTACCCATTGTGTTTACGTAGAATTGATCGCGTTTACTGAGCGCTCAGAATGTATCCCATTATATAAACCACTTACCATCGAAACGATGACGCATTACAATCCTCAGCTGTTGTTTCCTATACAATTCTTTATTTTTCTCTTGAACCTGAGGCCTCGCATTGCTGAATCTGTCTGTCACGCATACCGGTACTCCCCTTTCTCGCTATCTCCTAGTGCCAACGAAACCAGCTGAGAGCGCGCATTAATGTAGAATCGACGCTATCATCACATGAAAACAAGTTGAAAAAGCTGATCAATTCACTGTGACCAGATTGCGGTACCGAGCGATAGTCTGACCCATGTAAAGCTCCTGACAACGTTGCTATAATCACATAGTAGGAACGTTACCTGTGTCAATCATCTTTGTCGGATAATCAACTTTCTGACGGAAGACCGAAGGCTTCCAACAAGGTACAAGATGTCTGCAGGCGCAAACTGTCAGAGCGTGGGATTTGTACCGAGTTGCTTCGGCGCACCTTCGAAGCAGCATCTATTGAATTGTTCAATCAACCAGTACGCATAAAAGTAACAAATCTCACGCACACGCTTTGAGGCCGTAGTAATAATATATGATTGTGATGGGGAGGAGTGTGCTGAGCATCTCAACCTGAGCGGTTTTTCGGGGTAGGCATGACTGCAGCTTGTCAGTTCTTTGTGCGATGCTGTCGAGTACCTGGTGTCAAATGATCAATTCGGCCTGCTAGAACGGGGAAGCATGCACTCCGGATGGACCCATGAGTACTTGAGCCTTCGAACCTAAGTGTACGCTAACAACAGCTCAGCAAGTCAGCTACAACAGCATGCTGGAAAGCATGTAACAGCCTTGATAGAAAATATGGATTGAGTCTATTTGCATTTCAATGACGCTTAGCATTCCACTTGAGCGAGTAGCTTGCAGAACAATCGGTTTCTGGACAGAGATCGTCACCCCTCGATTAGTAACACTGGACACCATGCGGGGGGTTGTCAGATTGGTATCCGGATTCCTATCGTTCAAACATGGAAATGTGGACAAGGAACTGATGATCGACCATTGATAGATGTAGATACAAAGATCAAACTGGTTCGGAGATATTGTCACTGAGAGCACGCGGAGATCCAAGTGCGAGCTCCCCATTACTTGCAAAATTAACCTGCTGGATCGCGGTGTATCTGAAGTGGAATTTAGATTTGACTATACACCATCGGATGTCCAGAAATTATTACCTTCTTCCATCACACGTCGACGGAACCGTGGATGATGCATGATAAACCTATGTAAAGTGAGCACTCAGTAGTCAAAATACAAATCGATAGTACTCACCATCCAAATTTGGTTGGCCGAGGGACTAAGGAAGAACCCATTGTGTCCAGGCTAGTACACTCGTTGTCATTCATGAATACCCCACTAACTGGATCATCGTACACACCTCATTGTTTCCATTGGCAGATCTAAAAATGGGACCACTCGACTTGACCCAAGAGCTCGCCGACAGTGGATTCCCGCCTGTCCACTTCAAGCTTCCTAGAGAATAGCCAGTTCCAGCACAAGATGATGCAGAGAACACAATCCAGGTATTGCCACCGTGGTAGATTGCGGCTATAAGATCGGGTTGAGCGAGCTGTGATGCGAGGAATCCATGGTGCTTACCAGGACCCTCGTTTACCTTAGCCCCCACTGTCTCCCATGATGCTGTAGGAGTCGATATCTTCACAGCATTTCCCAGGCTGGTAGCGCTTGTCATAGGCCTGTATTTGACTCGAGTAAGCATGGAAAGATTACTTAAAGGCTATGAAATGAACACTTGCGCGAGATACAAGCATTGAGCTGATCAAAGTACCAGGTCAGTGCAGCACAAATAAAATGACACAGCTGCGTACTATCCCCATCCCAGCTAGAGAAAATGAAATAGCGGGAAGAACCTATGAGGAGGACAGACCCGTCGATGGCCCAGACATCCCTGTTTGGTACAGCAAGTCGGCCTAGGTAGAAGTGATCGATATTAACACTGAACACCCCCCGAGCGAAGGAGGTCCACAAACCAGCATAAGACCAATTAGAATCCCAGATTATGCTAGAAGACCCTTTCAGCACATGCAAACGCTGGTTATCTAAAGTGCCGCTAGTTCCTGCCGAGTAGTATCTGAAGATAGCAGTGATCAACTGCTTAGTTCAATGTTCAATACTCAATGTTCAATACTCACATGTACCATGATCCCTCTTGGGCTTGCCTGGTAGAAGGAAATAATGATTTTTGCATAGATAATGACCTGTTTTCAACTCACCAGTGGATCTCTGGGGCCCCTACGTGCTACGTTCAGTCGCATCAAGGTCGAAACAGAGTGCCACTCACAGACATTGCAGCATCTGGATGCAGTTGCATCGCTCCAGATCACCTTTGGTTTTGCAGTCTTTAGACCAGCGATAGTGCTGGCACGAGTTAGCTGAATATTGTTCCAAGTTGTGGTGGTCAAATCTTATTCAATCATCGGGGTGAGTACGCTATACTCGGTCACCAAAACATAGAAAACAAACAATAAAATCCCTCATGATACACCTAGAGAAGAATTGCTGTCAGGAATCACCTCGAGACAGATAAGTTCGAACCATGAAGGGATCAGAACCATCAGAAGCCTTTATGGGGTTTTGAAACCCATATGCAAAGATGGTAAAGCAAGGCAGCAGTACACAGAGAAGAGAAACGAGTTGCATTCCTTACTGTAATATTGACTTGAGTCCGAATCATCCATCGTGCTTTTATGAGGCAAGACGGACCGCATCACGAATTGAAAGACAAATAACTAAGAGCGTCAGGTGTCGATAATACAGAGGAATTAACCCGCAGAAAAGCCATTTGAGCATTGTGAGTTCAAGTACGAGCATAAGGAATCAATAGCCCGTGAGTTTGGGGTCTGTTCTCGGCCCTGTGGCAACGCAAGGTATTGAACTTCGAAAACCCCGGATTCTACGTGTATACATGTGAGGGTCATCATCAGGCTCACAAATAACTGGTGCAAAATAAACGAGTAGCTCCGAGAAAGCGTATAACATCTAGTAGGTTGTTTGTGTTTTTCAAATTGCAGTCCAGAAACGTGGGTTCCCTTCTGCCTTAAATATGTTAATCAACTATAAAAGGAGCACTCATTCTACATCATGATGAAGGAGATGACCTTGTGTGCAGAATTAGAGGAATAATAGTGTCTATTACTTCGGAGAAATTGTAAAGGATAAATGGAAACACGGGGAATTCATGGTGACTCCGTGACCTTTTCCAACAGGTCAAAAATAATCCCTAATGCAATTAAAGAGAAGCTTTCCGCCCCGAACAAATTTCGTCGATATTGGCTGAGAACCCAGGCAGACCAAGCACGACTGAGGCCTCTGATATAATCCTCGCGCGAGAGCCCGGGGCTTGGAGAAAATATCTCACGTTCGATGTTGTGGACATGCGCCTGAGTATGGTATTTCATACGCTGTATACGATCACTGCGCCATCGGTGTTGGGAGCAAACTGCCAATATGGTCCCAACTACAATCTCTTCCTCAATCAACCGTGCGCCAGGAGTGTTGGAGATAGTGTGGGTCGCACTGATGTATCGTAATTCATCCGTATACCTTGAGTAAAATCAAAAGTCGAACAGAAATCAGGAGGACGAGGGAAACCAACTTCTTAAACATAGTCACAATGCTGGAAGCAATATTTTGGATCTCAACGACAGTTGGAAACCAGCGTTGAAGTTTGGTTTCCAGTGCAATAGATATCGGATCGGCCAACGGGGATAGCTGGTAATTAGCGTCATCCGTTGGAGGTTCCTGTAATTTGATTGCTCGAAACAAATAGCCCAAAGCTCGTTCAGAGCGATAGAAATCAGTGTCCCGAGGTCTGAGCACTTCAGCAGCCTGCCAGTCAGGTTTACATCGCAGCAGTGTCTGGGGAAGCCCTGTTATGTCTACCGGGATGCCATTCTTAGGATAATCTATCCTCCAAATCAAAAGAAAGCGGCTGATAGTCCCTTTCGAGACTCACCGACAGCTTGTGAGCATAGCTCTGCGATCTCAAGACATTTGCGGTCTTTGGTCCCTTCCTTCGCGAGGAAAAACATGGGAGCAGTATTTGAGATAACAATGTGTATAACATACCTGAGATTGATCTAGTGTGGCCGTAAGTCCCAAAATGGCTGCACGGTCGGCCCATGTACATACCAGCGATGATCAGATGACGAACTGAGAGCAGACCCAAGACATCTGATTGGATATACTCCACAATGAAGTCGCATACATCGTCTACTGTGCACTCTCTATCAAGTGTACGCACACCCACGGCTGCATACTCAGCTTCCTTGTGGTGAACTACTGCAAGTAGGGGTTCACACTGGATTATCACAAATTGATCACTGCCTCGATGTTAACATCTGATGACTATTGTCGTGAGAAGACGTACCCGTCTACATCTCCTCCTGATAAACAGGATGCAAGTGCTCTGCGCCCTGTGGATTACAAGGAGGTATATGATAGAATCAAGGCAACGCGGCTAGCCAGAATCCTAACCTTGTGATGGCAACACCACAGCATTCACTATATTTCGGAATGCACAAAACTGATTTTCGGGTGGCTTGCCGATAGCGTCAACACGTTGAACTAACTAGTGGTATGAGTTTCGATCAGATTTATCTTTGGCTTAGGACAAACCATCTCCTGGATGAACAACTGGGTTTCTTGTAATTAAACAACCACCTTTCAGCCAAGTCGGCTCAGCGTCTCCAACGTTCTGAATGCAAGCTTGAACATTGTCAGACTGTTGGAACAACCAGACAAAGGAAGATTCACCATAGATTGAGTTGAAAGGGAGACAGTAAACATCCTGAACTCCTGCAGCCCTGTGAACTGGCCCTTCATCTGCAATCCCAACCAACATCTAACTCAAAGTGAATCTCAAGGTAAATACTGGAGAAGTCAGGACGAACGTAGGAATCTGGTATCCGAATCCGGGCTCGATGCTTGATATCTCTGAGGGCATGATTGACAGCGACACTACGGAGGCGCTTCCAAAATAGGGTGTCCCAATTAATCGGACTCGCACAGGGGTCAATCTGAAGCAATTTCTTGATCTGTTCTAGGATCCATGCCACACGAAAGTTTCCACCAAGCGAGTTATTACGGAGCACTTCGCTGAAATGCTCGATTGACTGATCAATGGTCAGTGCCTCGCGAACAGCCTCCTGTTGAAGCCTTTCAAAAGCTTCCCTCCTGACGTTGCGGTCCTCCAGTATCATGATGAGAGGCCTGACCAACGATCTCTCAAATGAAGATATATATCACAAGAGAAGACTGACCTGTTGAGATAGCATATATTAGGGTAATCAAAAGCACGTGCAATCTCGATGTCTGCCGACTCATCTGTGCGGTTTTCGAACTTCTTCATAGATTTGCGTAACTGCATTTGGATGCCTGGCTTGCAAGATAAGACATAATCCGGGCAAAAATAATTGCTTATTCACCTCTAGGATGATTATCCAGGTCTGGGGAGACAGAAACAACGCCTTTGAAACCCAGAAACCGAATTTGATACTGGGAAATGATTTATACAAGGGTCTACAGGGGAGCAGTGCAAACATCCTACCACTGTGGGCTGCACAGAATTAGTACCATGATCTGAACGCTGCAAGCATAACACTGCCCAAATTCTGTCGCCTAAGGATTTCGAGATAATACCGCAGCCATCGGTGAATTGATTGGGAGGATTGCACTCATCGTTGATATCGTCTATCTCCTCCCATTCATGCCGACAGACCTGAATCGAAGGATTGGTGGCTGTGAAAGCTTGAGCGACCCTTGCTGCGAGCTTTGAAGGCTGGTTTATGAGCTCAGTGAACTCTCCCAAGCTGCTGCGTATGAATTCTGGTGTAACCCATTGTCCGTCATCAAGCTGAAAGGGATGCATATACCATACGGCGTGCTATTTGAGGAATTGAGAGCTATACTGTGGGCCCAGCCAGGAAACTGACCTCTCTTAGAGCTGAAGTAGAATACGCGAGGAACTGAAAATATTTGCCACCAATTTCAAAGCCTTTCTTAAGCTTGCCCCCTACACGATCATGAAGAATATGTGACACGTCGACACGCTGATCCCATCTGAACTGAAGTCTATCCTCATCTCTGAAGTCGACACGGATAAAATTATGTTCATAGCCCCGGTATCTTCTCATAATTCTGTTTGATTGAGTCGCATACGGGCCTTCAAGAAGGACTCTGGTCGGTGTAACAGTGAGATGACAACAGTGAAATGACCCAGGCGAAAGCTTGTATGGGAAATATTTGAATTCAAGTTTTGTTCGATTGAAGCATTCAGCAGGGGTTTCCTTTGCAGGATCACATACTTGCAACATGTCTCGAAAGCGCATCAGAAGTTGGCTAAGCCTATCAGTGGTTTCTTGATCCCCTTGATCCTCCGCTAAGTGTGTTATTTCTGTAGAGATGGGTTCGGAGAGAAGGTCATGTGTATTGAGGAGGCCTTGGCGAAGAAGCGCTTCTACCTGGAATGCAACGGGAAAAGGAAGTTCTTTAAGCCACCTATTCAAGCGATCTAACGTTTTGGGCGTCAAGAACGCGTTTTTTGGACCATGAGTATCCAGTACATCGGGAAACTTGAGCTCTTCACATTTGACATCAATCTCGCTGATTTTACAGAGTTTTTGCAGAAGGTCCAGAACGCCATCCTGATGATATAGAATAAGCCGAATATCGTGAGCATACGGGGCAATCCGTGCATGACTATCGTTTATGGCAGACACGCGACGACGAGTCTGGCCCTTGGCATTGCTTGAGTGCAGATCGACCTCTTCTAGCACGCTGGGCACATCAATATGGAAGCAAACGTCTAGAAAAAGATTAAAGATTGCTGCCTTATGCACGTAAAGCTCGATGCATCCCTTACATGGATGAGGTCCATCCTGACCTAGGATCAACCGATTGATGTTGGAAAAATTTATGAGAACATTATGGCCTCCATTGACGGTAGTCAGAACGGGAATGAGAGAATCATAATAGAGGTATCTGACCTACTGCCTCAATTGATGGGTTTCCCAACTATTTTATGTATTAAACCAAGCAGTGACTTGCACATGAGAACACAGAAGGAGGAGACTGACCTTGATTCGAATCAACTTAGAAGCGTAATCGAACTTCAGCCAGCCAACACCACCATGAATCAGTTCTTGCGCCCATTCCACTGAGAATGTAGGTCTAGGAGCACCAAAACAACTATCGTGTTTGTAATACAGTGTACCAATTTGGATCCCATTGACTCGCAGCTGTTGATCCAGCTCAGCAACGATTTTGTCATATTTCTCCTCAATGTCGACAGATATGTATGGTGTTTTAAGCAATCTCTCGATTATGCCTTTAGGCAGTTTGTCTCTGCTGCCTTTCTTGAATGTTAAGTTCTGGTGTATGCATAAGAGAGTATGAAGCAGGCTAATCTGGCATCACTTACCTTCCCCTTCCACTTTCTCATGTGAGCACCTGGACCATCAAGATAGTCCAAGAAAGCATGGCCAACTTTCTCGGTTGGAAAGATGACCTTACCTCGGCCATCGCTAAACAAATGCCCTATAACCAGGTTGGCACGGGTCCAGTAAAACGAGTCCAGTAAACCAACCGGTTTCACTGGGCCTGAGATAAACTTCGAAGTTGACAAGCCTGGTTTCACCTCTGTCAGAAGAGATCGTTCCGAACGAAAAGTCGTCTGCATGAACGATGTCATGTATCTTTCTCTTTAGGTCGTGTTCGTCTGCATCGAAAGGGATATTTTTGATAAGAACCTCCATGATTTCAAAGACAAGGTAAGGTGATATGGTGGACGCCTTTCATGAGGGTGATGGACCACGATAACCTGGCGCTTAGTCTGATAAGTGCTCAGAGTGATCATGAGATACGCGCCACCAGGAGCCGTCCTCCCTTGCATTGAAGTAAGGCCTCCCCTCACTCGTGTATTCACATCATCCCTATAAAACCTCCCCAACACCTTAGATCATCATGATGCTTCCTTTAAGTGCATGGTCCCTCGTGTCTTAGCTCGGCAGTGTGGCTCATTACGAGAAAAACATGCCGAAGTACTGGTGTAAATCGCGCCAACGTGACCTCCTAACGGGTGATCAATGATCATCACCACCATCTCGGATTTCAGCTGGCAGCTATGGCACCTTGGTCATTTATCTCTTGCCTTTCTATCATAGTCTACTACATCTTCCCAAAGCAACGCAGAGAGCGCCAAAAATTTTCTGTCTTGCAACTGTACACTGCAATTATTGTTCCAACGGAAGCCACTTGGCCCAGCTTTTACCACAGACTCGCTCAGCTCCAGCAGACAAAGGATACTTTCCAACTTACTATTCCGCTTGATCGGCTCACTAGGGACGTATCTGATGGCCGAATAGAAATCAGACATACGCGATCTAATTTTGCTCAGCTTATGCGTGATAGGCTTCTCGTTCATGGCAGTGTGGTGCAACTACAAGTTAGCAATCGATTGTACCTGAAGGTGTTATGGCATTTCTTACTGTGTTGCCTTCAGAGGACAGAGGTAAATTTGTTTCACAGTCCTGCAGTCTCCCCTTCAAGCTAAATTGCATGCAGGCATCACCAGCGATGCATCATCCTAATGCCATATCTAGCATACATGATCATCTATCCATCACACTTGACCTCAATTCGCCTGATAAGCTAGCAAGACTCATCGAATTGCTTGCTCATTCTCTATCACAAGAGCAGCCAGTGACACTAGTGTTTACTGTAATCGATAACGATGTCGCCCTTTTTAGCCCACAGTTTGTCTTCTGCGCTCTTGTTTTTCTCCCTCGGTTGTCACGATCAAGGCGCAAGATACCTGGCGTTTCTCTGCCCAGAGTTATAGATATAATTTCTTCAAGATTCACTATATATTCTCTCGTCAACGTTTCAAAGCAACACGCAATCAAAATACACGATCATGTCAGCTTATCTGCACAAAACTCAGAGAGGAGAAATACTTTCACGAGGCAGCGGGACGAAGCTACATGGAGAGAGCATTTATTCATGACCTCCTGGGAAGCATGCTTATTAGAATCAGGTCTCCTACAGAAATATGAAGTTGTTGTAAAGAAGAATTAAGAAGTGGCATTTATTTGTAGGGAATTCCTATTGCAACAGTCAGATAACTTGGCAGGGAAAGTAGTCAAACAAACCGTTCTGTAGCTATTGAATGTGGTCGACCATTAGCAGCCCCTGAAGTCAAGATTGCAAGGTACACACCCTCTGAAATTCGTCATAGGCCGTACTCCGCACGTTCTCGTGAGCATTCTTGATAACATTCATCATCCATTCAGCTGCTTGTCTTTCATTCAAACCAAGCGCAAAGCGGTCTCTAAGCCTCTTAATAGTAGGCTCCCCTTTGAAAGATGGTAATCCAGTGTCCAGCATGAGTTGCACAGTATTAATCAATTGTTCGGCATGAGGACGAATTGCAAGAAATGCTTTCACTGTGAGCTGCTGGAAGAACTGGTATCCTTGCGAATAACGGCCGCCCATTAGAGCAACCATCTCATGATTTAATTTGAAGGAGTGAGGTTCAAATTTGACACCCTGATTCAACGTTAGCTGCTATCCGTCCTTGGTAAGAAATATGGAAGCATACACCTGGACGTGGATAATGAAAACATCGTAAGTTTCTGTTTCTCGAGAAATTCACGTGAATCGAACTCATCTATATCAAACAAAAATCCAAAATCTGGAGGCATGTATGGGAATCATATGTCGAACAAAAGGTGTTGGGTTAGCACTTGCCGATATGTATAATGTGTCCCTCTGCATCGATCATGATGTTGCCATTATGGCGATCCTTAATCTGTAGAATATAACAGGCAACCGAGTACGCAGCCATAGACTGGATGAAGTTGAGACGGGCTTGCTGAAAGGATACACTATCCTGTCCGCCGTATTTAGCTGTAAAAAAGTCTAGAAGGTCATTCACTTTCGCTCGACCCATTTCATCTCGTGAGGTAGAGTTAGGTACAACATCGATCACGCCGCACTACTTAAGCATTAGCTTGGAGCCACAGAAGAAAATGAAATTTCTTACCCCAGGCGCAGTGGCAGTAACACGGTAAGGAAAAAGATATAACGTGAGCCCGACACTTGTGAAGATGCTCTTGAACATGGCTATAATCTGAAGCGCCAGCACATCTTGTCGACAATCATCACCAACTTTGAATATAGCTTGTTGCCAGACATCATATTCAGTCCGAACTTCTGCTTCTGCGTCATCACTCTCGATGAGTGCATCAGGGTTCTTATCCAGCACTACTTTCTCCTTCCTGACTTTAAAAGTGGCCATGAATGGTGCCTAACAGTGTATTAGATCAAGTGTGATATGATACCTCCTGAAGAATTGCCAACCTTTGCATGACTTTGTAATGGGCGGCCTGATCTCTTGTCAATGTCCACAACAACCCCGTCTGGATTACTGGGCAGATATACCCCAACATCGACGATAATTTTCGCCATCTCTTCATCGATTTTTGCCTAGCCTGGTCTAAGAAGAAAAAAATTGGATTAAAGCGTATCAAATTTACCTTCTTCTCGGCTTTGGTCTTCTTGATGAAGGGTTTCAATCTGCCGGAAATCGATGTAACTTCATTGAAAAAGCCAAATTCACGGTCATAGAAGGAACGCGCCTCCCCGGAGAGAGACTGGACCACAAGTTCTGTCATGTTATCCAGTGCCGGTTTCAGGGGATCCTCCTATATGGAATATTTTGAGGAGGAATAAGCAAATTGATTTTTTTACATACCACTTCTGCTGCATCATCTTTGTAACAATTTGCTTTCATATTCCAGATGATCTGATGGCAGAACAATTGGGATATTTTCGCAGTCTCGAAGATGAACTGAGCAACATAGCCCAGGTCATCGTATCGAAGTGCTTGGACCACTTGGGGCACAAAGAAGAATGTGAGGTCAACATGATGCTGTTCTAAAACCCTGTGAGCGTATTGGAGTATCAGAGGGTCGTTGTTATATCTTCGTTCAAAAAATGTAATCCCAATCACTGGCGGAACGGGAGCCCATAATAGCAGATACTGAAAGAATTATCAGACCAACACTATCAATCTGTGACAACACTTACCTTCAGATCCCTGTGAAGCGCTCCATCAAGTTTCTCTCCAACAAGGAAGGGTAGTGCTTCTGGAGTATCTAGAACATCTACAGTCTTAGAACGGACCAACTTCCGAATCTCCTGCTTGATGAACGGGCTCTTGAAGCGTTCTGGTAGGTGGACAGCGATTGTGGGATCAATTTCCCATACGGTGCGGGCCACAGTAGACCAACTAGCCTGTGACAGGGTGAGAACAGAGTCCTTTGAATGAAATTTAATTTACCTCAGAGAGAATTTGCTCGCCTCCACCAATTGGGTCAATACCTCTCTTTGGGTCCTTGGTCGGATTAGCCCATACAGATAGCCTGAATATATCACTTTCTACAAGTTGCTTGAGGGGGTGGTTCATGTTCCGCAAACGTATGGAGTACTCTGCGAGCGGAAGTCTCAGTTACAATACGGTCATCGGCAAGAAATGTGATTACGGGATGCTCGACTGGCATATTTATGGGGTGGAAGGCTTGAAACTGTGTAGCGGGCGCGAACAGAATCAGATTGTAAACAAGACAAAAATTCAGAAAGGACTCTGATATCAGAGTCTAGTTGCACTCGATTGGCACCGTAGGACCATCTGGCCCAAGGATTAATTGAAACCTAGGGATTGAATGAAGGGCAACACCCACTGGGGCCGTATGGCAAACCAACTATAAGCCGACGAGTAAAGGCTTTCTCGCAGAACATTTTCAGACAAGCAATCAAGATGAGAACTTTTGAGAGTCTCAAAGCCAAAGAGGAGAAAGGAGAAGCGAGCTTCCCGAGCAAGGGCATGAGAGCTATGTCACGGCGTCAGTTAGCAAGGCAGCACCAGCTGGCAAGACGGACCTCATCTGCTTGTGAGCGCGTGCAGAATGAAGAACTAGACGCTGCAGTAGGAACATGACACCGACGTTATCGTAACGTGCGGCCTGTAGCCTGCTCAGGAGCATTCGCAGGACAAGGCCATGGTGGGTGAGAATACGACGAGCATTTGTGATTTCATGATCTATGGCCTCCTTGTTGGTTGGAGTGTACTCTATGGGATGATAGAATGGGTCGGTGTGGCTGAACAAAGCTCATTGATATGACTGGTGAATCACAAGCAAGTAAAGACTTACTTCATCGACGTAGAAAAGAGACCCTTCCGATGTTTGATCGTATCTGACCACGAACTCACAATTTGGACCATGAGTGCTACCTCAATATCCGGTTTTTCAGCTATGATCCAGGTCCAGACTTCTATTCCTGCGGACAGTGCTGAGGGCATAGATACCTCAAAGGGAAGTGCGACCAGGTAGTGAAGAAGATCATATTCACACTATCGTATGGTTTACTTCATTTACCAAGATATATTATCAGAGCACTTGCCTTTGTCTGGGATATTACCGTGGCTGCACAGCGAAAGAGCAAACGCTTAAGATCTTGCACAGTGAAAGTGCTCTTCTTGTCACGGATCTCATTCATAGTGAGTATCATTTTCTGCAATAAGGCGTCAATCTCAGCCAAAGAAGGTGCCTTAGGAGGAAGTTTCTCTAGATTCTTTGAGCCTGATGAAATTGTTGTCGATAAGCTGAATTTCTGAAGGTAAAGATGACACGAACCAGACCCGGCAGCCATACGTAAACCTGCAGCCTCTCCCGCAAAGTATCCTTTACTGGCAAGTTGATTCGCGAGAATCTTGGCTTGATCAAATTCCCAACCAGATAACGAGGTCAAAGAAGCTGTTCAACAAAGTCATTAGATGTCAAAGGGGCACCAAGAGAAGCTCTAAACCCAAGTGCCGCTGGACTGGTCCAATTTTTCTGCCAAACTGCTCAGCAATGGATGCCCCCAGCTCGGAGCCATCAGCAGCGGACATTGATTGGTTCACAGAGAGGTATTGCTTCACACAAGGATTTAGTTGGGAATAGAGAGAATCGCAAACTTACGGACCTGGAGTGTCGATTGCAGCTCCATAGGTGCACGGGCTAAAGCAAGGCTGAACCAATTTTGTGCATTCCTTTGCATCTGTCCAAGAATCTCATTGCGAATTTTGTAGTCATCAGGCAATTGCAAGGTAATTCCTGTACGGATAGAATGGAAAGAATAGACAGGATTATACTGCAGTTGTGAAATGGGGTGCTGTCTTTCATCAGAAATAGCGGACGACCTACCTCGTCAATGAACTCATTATCACAAGATTGACGAAGGAGGGTCAAAATCTCCAAAATGGCAAAGACCAGAGGAGGATCACACATCAAAGATGGGAACGATGTAATCAAGCGATGGAGATATCGCGACGCAATCTCCCTGGCTTTTGTAACCCTATGTGTGCTGGAAACTAGGAGTTCACGAAGCTCCGACGACAACCTTTGGGGGAGTGCTTGCTCTGATGCCTTCGTGTTCAAATCCATGATGGAGCCTCGAATAACCTAATAGAGGTTAGTGCATATTTAAGACATATCTTGGATGTGCACCTTTTCAGCTATCGACTCCATACAAGCACCCAATGGACCACTTTGATTGAGGCTACTGTTGGTGAAATATAGGACTAAGGATGAGGCAAATCCAACGGCGGATCGTAATGACTCCAGGTCATGCATAGTCAGCAAGAATATGATCTGGCCTGAAGACAAAGACCGAATATCGCTGCTCCGAAGTGAGATATGCTTAGTTAGGAATGTACGATGCTTCGAGATGACCTAGTAAGCCCTGGTCATGATGAGATGTTGAACGAATAAATAAGTGCAACGGACTATCTGAGCATATTCCTGTCGTATCACTGAGCTATACTCCAGGTCACTAGCAACACTACCGGTAGAATCTTCTGATATCATTGGAGGGGTTTTGGAGGCTATACGAGCGAGAGCCGGTCTCTGCCACTCCATGCCTGTCCCCCCTTCTACATCTTGTGAAGTGAAATGAAAGAGGACACAAAGAAACCACATATTGCGGAACAACACAACGAGTTCCACCGATGGCCGGAGCTCAAAGTCTGGATGGCTCAGTAGAGCATCAATTGGAAGAAGGAGAGAGGCTAATTGTTCAATCATATCTTCAGTCTAGCAAGAAAAATCAAGTACGTAGGAGTGATATGATGAATGGATTGCGTCTTACCTTCACCCGCTGATCAGACATGGCAACCTTCTGTATTGCGATCCCTTTGTCAGCAAACAGTGTCAACAGTTCCATCAGGTAAAGCTCATAGAACTCAGTTCGATGATAGAGTTCCTGAGCCAGCCTCGTTTGAGCAGCCAGAACCTTGAAGCAGAGTGTGAGTAAGCATGTCAAGTAAACAAAAGTCATTCATACCATGTTGTTTGAGAAGCGTGGATCATCTGGGTTTGCAGAGCGGTTCACCGCAGAAAATGCTCTTATAACATCAACGAATGCACTCTCAGGCGCAGAAAGAGCAAGATCAACTAGGTTATATGCAATGGCAGCTTCTACAGTAAGCTCTGCCGACCTTAATCGCTGCAGTAACATCGAAATTGTGAGGCGCGTGACCTGGAGACAACAGTCGAACATCAGCACAAGGAAAGAAACCTAGAGGAAACTGTTATACTTCTTCGTTATCAAATTCAAGTGCCAACCTTGTGACAACGGATATGGCACTAATTCCAACGGATCTTTTCTCTTCGTCAGAAAGCACACGGGTTCCAAAATCAGAGGGCAATGGGATAGGCTGATCAGCAGTATATCCGTCCATGCGACCGGTGTTAGCAATGTGTGTGTGGGTGAAGCTCTCGTAGACTTCCTTGCTGGTGGCAGCAATGAAATTTAAGAGGGAGTACATGTTGGACATCACAAGGTCATCTCCTGGGGCTATCTGCCAAAACAAATTGGTTGAGACATGAGAGGGATGGATGCGTTTGGGAGCTTGCCTTGATGCAAAGGGCCAAGCATTTGGCAGCAGCGGCAAGCGGAGGTGGTGCACGAGTTTCCAAGGCGAACTGTATCTCAAAAATAGGTAAAGGTGATGTGATTAGTCGTCGAAGGTGGATAGCAAGCGAGGGAGCAAGGTGAGGAAAACTGCACAGATCATCAGAAAATTCAAAAATATTACCAAAGAATATACCTTTGAACAAGCACAGTTGTCGCCTTCAATGCTGCCTCCTGAAGGAGATTGTCAGACACTGGAGATTCACTGCTGAGCAGGAGAAGCAAGCGTGAATGCAACCCGTTATCCAGTTTTTTTCTCGCCACGCAAGCTACAGTGGCCAATTTCTGTCACAGCGTGAGCAGATGAATAATGTGGGAGACAAAACTCACCAGACTCTCTGACATTGTCTCCCATGTGTAAGTATCTACGAGGGGCTCAAAATCCATTTCTTCAATCTGGGCAAGAAGATCGGAGAAGCATTTCATTGCATAATCAATGATATCTTTGAGTTGTTGATCAACATTCTCTGCAAGTGCTACTTCCAAAGCAGGTTTGCGCATAAGTGAGAACCACGCTTTATTCGCTGCGATGGCCTCTCCTAAAATAGGAGAATTGACCAGGGGAGGCGCCAATACTTGTCCCAAGACTGTCCATTGAACCTCAAGAACACAGCACACAATAAAATATCCGCTTAGGGGACAGTCATTGGTGACATATCGGGCAATGAAGGCTTGGGCGAAAGATGAGTCTGATTCCGGTCCTTCTTGCTCCGCAATATCCACCAAGAGACGATTGAGAAGATCTACGACGTCTGGAGCGCATAGTCTTTGCATAGCAATGCTGATGCCTATTGATTCAGAGAGTTCCCACTTGAAACATGTAGAAATGATAGCACGATATAGCCCATGCAATATCGGTGTGAACTGCGTGAGGATATCCATAGCTAGCACATGGTTCAATACCCATCTCGTGAAAGAGGATGTCACAGTACCGTTGCTCAGTCTGATATAGTCCACAACCCATTCAATGAGCGACAGGATCGATTCAATAGCCGATGTCCTGACGTTCTTGTCAACAGTTGCGATTCTCAGCAATGCAGAAACAGAGGTGTATGCAATCTGATCAGGTAATGCCCATTCTAAGCATGCATAATAGGTGAATAGGTAAGAAACTCCCTGCTGCAAGAGATACACAGACCTTCCCAGGCGAGACAGCGATCGAAGTCAAGGTCAGGGATCTCCTTCAAAGTCTGAACGAGGGATTCATGGAGATTTGCCACATTTTCAGAAATAAGGGCGTCCGAAAGGTTCATGACTAACTCTCCAAAGGCAATACAACAATGTGCCCTGGAGATGGACTTTAAATGTAATGAGCTTCTGGACACGAAGGTGAGCAACTGATATAAATTACCATGAAGCTCTTCGTAGGCGGAGTCTGAGTTTTTTCAGGAGCACCCACATCCGTGTCTAGGTCCACAATAGTGTAGTCGTAGGTTTGTGGGATATCTTCTTGATCTTCTGAGTTTCCACGGTTGGAGGACAGAATTTCTTGAGCAAATTGAAGATCCTCCTGGGTGTCCACAAGTGTGGAAATATCAGAGAGTATCCTCTTGCGTATATTAAGCTCTAGGCTGTGTATGGAATCGATGAGTCTGGTATTACATTACTGAGATTAGGCCAAATACCAGTCCATTGGTGAATGTGCTAAGCTCGAACAACTTCGTGATTCAGCAAGGATGCTCAATCGCACTCGCGTGATCAGCTAAACACGAACAAACAGACGCGTCGCGGTTGCTATTAGTATCTCAGTCTTTACATCTCGAGCAAGCCATGGCGAAAACCCCATGTATGTATCAAGTTCACCAAGAATGCTCTCCTATCACTCAATTACATTACATTTTTATTCCAGCACAGCGCAAGCAGCCTCCACGCAGTGCACATGTACAACCTTCAAAGATGCAAGTTGACGATGTTGAAGAAGACGGATCTGTGTCAGATGCTTCCGAAACCAAAACTGAGGGGAAGGAAACTAATCGTGACGTACAAGAGAAGTAAGAATAGCTTGCTGCTCATTATGTGTCAAAGACTCAATGTGCTCCATCGACGCAGTACATTTGAAGGTATGATGGCAGAATATCAAAGTGAGTAAACCACACCAAGAATCAAGCAATCGAGAAGCTCCTTCCTTCATCAAGAGAAGCTCAAGTCAACCAGTACAAGCCACTCCGTTGGATTAAATATTCAAAGGAGAGCTATATACGATGCAGAACGGAAGAAGCGATCTGAGGCAGTTCGGGCGGGAATGAAGGCACTGTCGGTCCCTGGGATACCTCTGTGCAATTGCCGAGTGACTGATCAAACACAGCGAGGAAAATCGATACAAACTCTCAGACTGGAGGAACAGACAGTATGGACAGCATGAATCGAACAATCAGATCGACATCCTAGTTCAACACGAAAGGGTGAGATCTTGTCATTGATGTAACATCACTCTCCTAGTTGATGCTTGTCTTTGTAGGAAAGCTATACGTCAGTTTATGATACCTACAACGCTGTAGTGGAAGATCTTGCATCCATGAGGAGACAAATCGTTGATGAAATCAGCCATACAGGTAATCGCTTGTGCAGCTGAAGTCTTGCAGAGTAACTAAACACGCTAGTCATCACGAACGATGCCGAAAGAGAAAGATATCTCCGTCAGCTAAAGCTTGCCGCGGAAGCCGCTCTGTTCCGCTCGATGGAAGAAGAAAAGATCGCTTCAGATGCCAGTGCTTTGATCAAGAGCATCAAGATGTTAGCACATTCATAGTACAGTGTCATGAAGAAACGGATGGTCTGGATTACGATGTAATACTTTTGATGCATAAAAAACGTGTTAGAATTAGATTCCCTACTAGATGATTCCATAAAATATCGACTCACTAGTGATAAAGCGAATCACTTACCAACTCAGATCTTGAACGCTGCATATGCTCATCGAGCGCGCGATGTCGGAAGTCGCTGGAACGCAGATTGAGATATTCACATATGAAAACTCGAAGAATAAGGTTCCATCTTCTCATGGTGGGGATATCCAAGGCCGATGCATCATCCTAGAATTCATAGCATTGGCACAAAGAACAACAGGAAAACACACGGACGTGGCTTACTCGAATTGTGTGCCATACACTGGGGAAAGGTTCGCTTATGAGATGCAGCACGCTAACATCCTGTTTTAAGAATGGTACGTGGTCATCGCCAATATATCCGAGATTAAACAGTGTCTGGTCTCTTGGACGAAAATAACTCTTCCATTTGCCTGGTGCCATACTGCTGTCTCCGTCATAAGCAAAAGCACCGCTATCTCCTAACCTCTTTTCGCATGACATCAAAGCATCAAAAAGCCAGGCAGTGTCCAGGAAATACGACCGTATTCTAGGTTGAGGGGATCCTAGGAGGTCCAGAAGGATGAGATGTTCGATGGTTTGTATCTCTGTGAAATACGTTCCCATAGATCTTCTTGTGCTTCCTGGAACAACGAATTCGCTGGACCACCTATCTGCTAAATGCCTAGGCCCTGAGGTGAGCCCAAGATCATTTCTGAGGAGGATGACGCTACCTGGCACCATAGATGGAATCTGTGTCTGTCCAATCCAAAAACGCCTCTTCACCATCAAAGAAAACTAGTTGGAGGGTAGTATCCGAGATTTCGTCGTCGTCGTCTATATCGTCTTCTGACCGTTGCATCCTTGCGTTCAGCAGAGGGTTAATGGTCTCCGCAAGGTCAAGCATCATTGCGCAAGGAGCTGCTGAATCTGTAGCCCCAAGGAACTATCGTTGTACTACACATCAATATGAATGCCGAATATGATAGACAATGTCCATAATACTCATTACATACCTGGAAGTGTTCAAAGTATTTGCTATCAAAATGTGCTGACAAGATGATTCTACGAGACGCCGTGGGGTCCTTGGTCGCAACGACATTTGTGAACTTCTTCTTTCCCAGAGGCGTCTGCGCGGTAAACTCATCCTCGAGAATATGCCATTTGAGGGCTTTCATCGTGTCTATAATATAATTTCTGACGATAGTATTGTTCTCAGTGTCGGCTATCTCAAGTTTCAAAATGAATGCGCTGCTCAAGGGGATATTGAGGATTACACACCAACGCGGGGTATAAGTATCTTCGACAGATGAGAGGATGGGTTGGTAGGATCTACATTCTTCACTGGATCGGTGATAGAAACTAGAGTAGCAATATCTACCGTAGAAAGGTGCTGAAGTGTACGCTCGCCGAGGGTGGATGCTTGCAATGAGATGAACGGCAGGAGAGCTAGGACTAGTTGACGTAGCAATAGCCGCATGGGTGTCGGGAATAAGTTCGTTCTTATTGGCCGCTTTCATGGCCATCTATGGACTCTGGGTTCGTTGATAATCTTATTTCATCCCACTCGTTGATTTCATTCATCCATAATATAGGTCATCAATAAGGCTGGAGGTCTTGTCTATCAGCGTAACTTTGCTGGTATGCAATAATTTTCCCAGTCCAATCACCTACCCATTAGTAACACCTCGGTAGATGGCCTAGCACAGCTCACCTCGAATGACTACCTCGTTCTAGCAGGTACTCTGCACGGAATACACGCTATTACAAGTCGCTTGTCTCCTGTGGGATCCAGCTCTGGAGCTCAAGTGATTGAGAGCGAATCTTTCAAGATGAATGTTCTTCTAACACCAACGGGTTGACCATTTGTTGTTCAGTCTTCCTAACTATCTCACGTCTGAACTAGGCACCAAATTTGTTCTCTTAAGCTCTCCAGCAGAGATGAACTGCGATCAAGCACTTCAGAAAGTCTACGAGATATATTCAGACACGGTCATGAAGAACCCATTCCACACGCCTGAAATGCCTATCCGCAGCGAAGGTTTTGATACGAGGATAGGATCTTTTCTGGGAACCAGCGCATAATTCAACGAGTCTCTGCGAACCATGGAGTGTTCTCCGTACATTTCGAGGGAGAGCCTTACAACAACTAGCTATGAAATTGTCGGTTTCTCCTCGTGACATGATAGAATGAAGTGGATTACCATGTACAATCCTTGCTTATCTACACTTCCTTTGCCTAATCTTTGTAAAAATACCTTACTTACAACCAGCAATGTTTGTTTCCACCTTAAGGATTGCCATTTGCGGCGGCGGTATCAGTGGCTTCGCAGCCGACCATACTTGAAACCATCGTACACAGTTCTATCCTCGAGACTCATATGCCTTCTCCGGTTAAACCTAGCATCATCAACATAGGCATGACAGGCAGGTTACACCTTCGTCCCCCCCTTCGTTTGTAAAGTAAATTTACGAGCTGGGTTACAATACTTCTCGTATAATAAGACCCACTACCTAGCGGTAGCGGGAATATCGATGGACAGCATCACAGGTTCCCGAGGGTTTGAGATGGTACTCAAGAGAAAAAGGTGGTTCTCAAGAGAAAAAGGTGGTTTCGCTCCAGGAGCATGAAGAACGTATCAGACCCAAGTCCAAATGAATCGAGACCAACAGTCGAAAGTCAATTTTGTTATAATCTATGACAGTGCAACGTACATGCTGAGCTAACATACTCGACAAGGGCTATCAAGGTTAATATGACTACGTTCGTTCCATACTCTTGAGCAATTAAAGGGGAATATCTGGCTGGTGGTTGAAAATAGTCACGGCTTGAGAAACATCAGCACTTTTTTGTGTCAACCTCCTTGTTGTCAGATGAGCTCCTCCGAGCATTCAAAAGGTTCGGTTTTATGACCTCCAAGTTTGACGCGTTCCTTGAGTATAGTCGAGGTTGCACACCAGCAAGCAATGAGCATGACCCAATGCTGTAATGTAGCGATAGTAAACCTTCGAACCTAACACGCGAGATGTTCGTCGATATCTGTCCCTGTCTTCAGCTGGAAATTCCGTACGATTCGCCCAAAGCCGACCAGGGCAGCTTTTGGTCTGCGAGCCCTGATCATACAAACTGTTGAAGAAAAAACACTAGTCATCCCACGATTACGTTAAACCTGTGCGCAGGCGAATAGTTAGGGATACAACACACGCACTCCCTGCTGAATCAGTCAAGGAGCTTCTTATGCCTTAAATATAGCAAGACAATCGCCTGCTTGTGCAAGCATTATCTTATCGAACAGAGACAACCCTAGGTTGTCGTGAGGGCGGAAGAGGTTCAGGACTGGATAGCATGAGTGCTCTGGATATGCCCTCACGCGATTCTAAGAATGGGGGATGATTTGATCCTTTGAAGTGGACAAGTAGACTAACACTACCTTTGGTAAGAATATGGTCGCAACTGGGATGAAAACGATGCAGTATTTGATGACATCCATATACCCGATACTAGACTTAAACATGCCTCCGCTGTTTTCACTTTCTTTAAGATGATTTGGGAATAGATAGTAAGCCCCGAGATGAGGTAAAAATTATTGTTTGTTGCTATACTCAGTACTCTGTGGGCGGCCAATTCGATAACACTAGAAGGGGGGAGCCGAACTGGGTAGATCATGAGTAGTCCGCTCCTGGTCCGTCTTGAACCGTTTGGTGCCGTTACCCGTTGATGAGGAAAGTGATAATCTTTTGGTACTACTTCTAGGTGGAGCTGGACTAACGTTAGTGTGCGAGGTTCGAAGGAAAGAGGTTACTCACATACTGAAGGGGATAACACCGAAGCCAGCGCAGCGCGCTTGAAAGTGGACATTTCGATAGGCGTTTCTGGACAAGTAATTGGACTACAGATTGCGGGGCGACGAGGAGGAATTGCTGCAACGCTACTTGTCGGTATCTCTGGACTTGTTTTATTCAGGATTGGGGTAGATATTTGAGACAGATCTTTCCCATCAGACGAAGAGAGCTCAGTGACATGCTCAGTCACTGCTGCCTTCGGTATGACCTCTGTTCTTGCGGTTGCGGAAGGGAGAATAGATCCAGAGGACAAGATAGGATTCTGCTCTGAGAATTGATTCATTTGTCTGTTTATATTATCTGGAGTAAATGTTTCCATGTTTGCGTCCGATGGCGAAGATTGCGACCCAGTTTGAGAGATAAGTTGGTTGAGGTGACAAGCTGGTATGCAAGTCTTTAGATCACAGGTGGCCCTGAAATGCGACGTCCATGCAGACCCAAACCAGATCTGTGAATCTCTGAAGGCCATGTCAGCAGACGCTAGGGCAGTGTTTATTGAGGCGATTAATGCCTGAAGATGGTGAATCTCTGCTTCGGCTCTAGATAGTGCGGGCAACAGTGAGGAGTTTTGCTATATGAACGGGGGAGTTAATGAAAGCAACGACGAAGATAGGACAGGATCTAACATTGCATGCTTTATTGGTCTCGCGATCGAGCAATAGCATTAACTTGTCCGCAGCGTTTTGTATCACACTCACTTTGGTCCTGGGTTGACTGGAAAACATTGGTATAATGGCGGCACAGCCACAATCATCACCGACACTCTACCTCCACACAGTACTCAATAAGTATACATGACTGCTCTCGCTGCGTATATTCCTCATCACTTATGTTTCTCCGACTTCTTTTGATATCGTTAATAGGGTTCTTCCAAGACCAATACATGATCAAGTCGTGTCTGATGAAGATGACGACGAAGTTATTAAACCCCTGGCTTCACTTACAACTCGATTGAACATTCCACCCTATGGTCAGCGCGTAGGCTGGAAACCAATCTCACCAGAGGATTTTGGTACGTGGAACAATATATTCTGTATCTGTCTCCTTAGCAATGGTGTCTTGCAAGGGGATGGGGGTTCTTATCCGGAGTGTCATATTGCTCAATATCCACTCGGGATGGGCAAGAAGAAGGTTTGGCCTGATATCCATTTGGTGGAAAAAGCGCCTCATATTACTGCTGTTTTGTCAGGCCTCTTCCGGTAACACTCTTGCACTCCAAGTCGACAATGAGGGCAATGTTCGTTACGATGCTATTGCACAACAAGGCCAGCGTGCCGGTAAAATCGTACAATCTCAATTCAAGGACCTCGTCCCCCTTCATTACCGCAAAGACCTTGGCGAAAACGATCGAAACATGGATCGTCCCTCTGAGGAAGAAGTCCAAGCTACTGCCGATAAGACCCGTACCGCACTCGAAAAGCTGGTCAACGGAAAGATCAAAGCTGCTCAACCCAATAATGTACCTGATAGCCAAGGAAAGTCGTCATTCATACGCTATACACCTGGTCAACAGAATGGTCAGGCTGGCCTCCAGCAAAGAATCATTAAAATGTCCGAAGTTGTGGAAGATCCCCTCGAACCTCCACGGTTCAAGCACAAGAAAATCCCTCGTGGTCCACCCAGTCCACCCCCTCCGGTACTTCGAAGTCCTCCCAGGAAGGCCACAGCGGCGGAGCAGAAGGAATGGATGATTCCTCCATGTATATCCAATTGGAAGAACAACAAGGGGTTCACCATTCCTTTGGATAAGCGACTTGCGGCAGACGGTCGTGGTCTACAAGATGTTAGCCTCATATATCCTTTTTATTATTCTCCTGATGAATGAATTAATGCATCCAGGTTCATATCAATGACAATTTTGCTAAATTCTCCGAGGCTCTCTTCGTCGCTGACCGTCATGCCCGAGAGGAAGTACGACAACGTTCTCTCATGCAACAAAAACTCGCTCAGAAGGAAAAAGAGGCCAAAGAAGAAAATCTTCGGCTTCTTGCCCAACGTGCGAGGGAAGAGCGCATTGGCCCCGCGCCTAAACCGACAGCTCAGAGCACGTCGACCTTGAAATCCTCCTTAGCAGCTTATGGCAGTGAGAGCGAAGCATCTTCCGGTTCTGACTCCGAGTCAGTGGACAGTGCAGAAGATGAAGAGGCCCGAAGGATAAGAGATGAAATGCGTGCGGAGAAGCGTCGTGAACGAGAGCGGGAGATGAGAATGAATAATATGGGGACCGAGCAGCGCGCAAAAATGCTTGCTCGACAACAGAACCGTGACATATCGGAGAAGGTTGCTTTGGGACTGGCGAAGCCGACCATGTCTAAGGAAAGCATGTTGGATTCCAGGTTGTTTAATCGAGAGTCATTGTCGAATGGCTTTGCCGATGACGAATCCTACAACCTCTACGATAAGCCCCTTTTCCATGGCTCGACTGCTGCTGCTGCCATTTACAAGGCTCGTGGAAATATCGCCGAGGGAAACGAAGACTCTTTTGGTGGTGGCACGGAAGAGGGCATTGGGCGTGCTCTGGACAATGATCGGTTCGGCCTTGGGAGAGCAAAGATTGGGTTTGAGGGAGCTGCGGATCAAGAAGTCCGAGAAGGCCCTGTTCAGTTTGAGAAAGATACTGGCGATGTTTTTGGCCTAGACAAATTCTTGGACGAAGCGAAGTCGGGTCGAAAACGGGGACTTGATACTGATGTGTAAGTTCACGTTGATCTTCTCTGCTATACATTCTAAACATATTCTCTTCATCAGGGGCAGCTCACGAAAACGGCAGCAACTTGATCGTGCAGCAGACAGAGAATAGTCAGTTACTGTTTTCTCCATAATCTTCGGATGTCGTTTGTATTTTATGCTCCCCTTGTGTCCCATGTTAATGATAATAACTATATGAGAAAAGTACAGTCAACACATACTTAGCTTTCGCTTAATACTTTACCACTAAGTACTGTATAAGTACTCGGTACTCAGTACCGAAGGCAGCATAGTTCCAAACATTGCAAGAATGTTTCCCATGACTCAGATCTTTGTTGAGTGAATACTCTGATGCATCGGTACCATTATAGATGTAGATTTCTTGAACTGCTTAGGCAAGTCCAGGCCCAGAACTGTACGATGATCATGGTTGTTTTGCGGTCAAATATATCACGGGCATAAAGTTTTTTATATACATCCAGCTACTGAGTACTGAACACTGGCGAAGTAGATGAAGAAATGATTGAGGTTTCCATGTAACGACAGCAGTAGATAAAAGCTACAGTTATGTAAGTCCTTCAAGCACTGCGTAGTACTTATCTAAAATGCGGAAGCAATGAAAAGAGACATTGAATATAGTATTAGCTGGAAGCATATGATAAATGCGCCGAGTTCTATGGGCGGGCTGAGAAGTGTATACATAATCAGTAGATGAATAAGATAAACACTAAAGGCTCACCTAGTTGCTCCTTCCTGTAGAACCAGAAATAGCCAATAACAATGATAAGCTGGCACACCAAAGCTAGCCAAAACAGTGGTGTAGCCATCGGGCTCCCTGTGGTTAGAGGGAGGTTAGAATACTGGTGTTCAACAGAGAGATGTCAGGTAGCCCTACCTAATAACCCTTCCTCGAAATCCCAAGATCCGACATCAGGAAAAACCGTACCAGGACCAACAGCATTTGGTGCCGTTGCGCGAGCAACCATGACACAAATAGATCCTATGATTTGAGAAAAGGCAAGTGTTGCACAAACATGCAGTCGGGAAAGTGTCTGAAGTAATGACCGGTAAGATAATTGCAGTATAAATTGAATTCGAATGACCAACCTGCAAAAGTATCATTCCAAGACCAACACCTTGAATGGCATCAAGGACACCAAGCCAAAGCCATAGAGAAAGGCCAAGGTACGGCCCAGATTTACCAGCCCAAGGAATATAGAGTGCCATAGACGATGTTCCCCATAACATCTGACACCAACGCGGAGCCCCCAAACCAACAGCGAACACGGGTAGGAGCCATGTATGCGTCTTGCTGAAGTGGGTTAGTATACCTAATATTATACCCCAGACAACTATAAAGAAAGTGATGACAAGAAGTAGGATCTGCCATTTGGGGATAGGAACATTCCACAAGAAAGACCAATTACGGCCGTAGGGCTATTTCATACGAAAGGTTAGGAGATGCTTCGAGCGAGATGCTGCGGTGGTACATACCCCACTGAGCCAGTAGTCTCGAAGAATCTCAGAGATCAAAAACCAGATAACTAGCTTTCGCCTGAAGAGGGTCTGGAGGAAATTGGGTACTTTTGGTGGTGTTTGGCGATAATATTCTGAATAATTAGGATTAAAAATGCAGCCAAGCGCATGTAATAGAACTGTACCTGGTAGCCCATATAGCATAAGATAGGCAAACAAAAAGCTCATGAGAGCTAGTGGCCAAACAATAAGGCATATGTACCATGGCGGAACGTAATCGCCTCGAGTTCCATTGAGAGAATTACCCCAGTACCATAGTGCAGCCACCCAAATTTGTTGAGATCCTTGCACAATGACGGCACGGAAAGTCCAGACCTCAGTTGCAGCACCCTGAAGAAGTTCGTACAAAGTTAATTGGGATAGGTGTTGGAAAATCAGGATGACCTACAGCTTCTTCACCAAAGTTAAGACCAAAGAACAGAAAGGCTGCCGCTGATGCGATAGCGTAAGACCATGTTGCAGCACTCGCCAATGCACGGTGTGCTGGCAAAAATATTGACGATACAGACGGCAATCCAATCAGGAAGAATGCGAGACCAAAAAAAATCCAGGGTGCTGAGAGCACATAGATGGATGGCTTGAGACGGAAAAGAGGATACCAGACAGCCGAAGCGGCAAGGAAAATACCACCTAGAACATAGAGCTCCAGGTTGTCCTGCCAATTCCGCCCACTAAGTAGTGTGATTTGGAAGCTAGTAGCACTTAACATCTGTGTTGGACCAATGAGTCCTCTGATCAGCGCATTGAAAGAGTGACTTACTTGTCCGGCAGCGATTATGATGGTATACAAGGGCCAGCCTTTGATCTCGCGAGCCATGGTGATTTGTAGACTGGTCATGTGAACTTGCTCAGGAGGACCAGAATCGTGACGCTCAAAATCACCTCTGCGTGAGGACCCACTTGGAGCTAGGTTGAAATTAGCTAGGAAAGGAGAAAACAAAGGATAAGGTACAAACAAGATGGACGTGAGGATATAGAAGGAGATGGAGTACCCCAGACAGAATCTCGCTGCGAAGATAGGACGCTGGCAGCACTGGACAACTTCTGTTTCCTGACTTTACCAAAGAAGGCTTCCTCGCTCTTGATCAGGTATCTCTCAATTGACAACTCATGCTCAGAATTCTTGGCATTCAACACTTGTAGCTTTTGTACGAAATCTGAAGCAACGCCACCGTCGGAATCAGTGAACTAAATACAACAAAGTGAATCATCACCCATGAGAATCCACAGAACATACTTACCGAGGCTATAGCCTTGTTCAAAGGGGAATTCGACTTTTCTTCAACGATTGATGATATCGACCCGAGCGACGAGCCTCTAGAGTGCACACCGTCAAAAGGTCGGTTTGGAGCAGTCAATCCAGGGTCCAAAAAGGGATCTGGGACATGTTGTTGGTCACGGGCTATCGTCCTATTGGCACGATCCAAAAAATCATTGTAATCAGAGCCAGGTGTTGCAATCGTGCTTCCTCTCGAATGAGAGAAGTAGTCACCAACGCTATTACTGTCACACGAGGGCTGAACGCTGTGTTGACTATGGGCAGTTGGGGTCAAAGTATCCTGGCTCCACTGACCAGGAGAGCCTGGAGTGGCTGGAGCCCCCACAGGACTTGAGAGGACGCTGCGAGTATCCCAACTGGGCTGGGTTGGAAATGACTGTGTGACTGGATTCCAATCGTCTGAGTCGGCCATTACACCAACGCTTGCACCTGTGCAATCGGATTCCCGCCATGCGTTAGACCCAGCAAGACCTCTGCTGACATTGATGCTACGTCTATGGAAATCTTCCATACGTTGCCTCCATTCAACTACTGGAAAACGCTGCAGGGCCGACCGTGCTCGAAGAAGTGCCCGTTCTTCTTCAGTCGACTTGAGCGCCATTTTGATGGTTTTGGTTAATTGGGATAACAAGTGAGCTGTTGAGCTTGACTCCACTGGGTACCACTGGAGGACGGATATTATTGGGAATGAAAACCAAGCATTGAGAGTACTTACCCATCCGGGCATCAAGCCAAGTCCCCCCAGTCGACTACCAACACCAAGGGCACCTTTACGACCAAACTCCACGGCTACAAGACCAAAGGGCTCGTCTCGAGAAGGAATCAAGGCGAAGTCAGCTCCACTGAAGAGATATGGTGGCAGAGCCGTGAACTCGGGCTTGGAGTATACACGGTCAGGATACATCTCCATAAGCCTGGCTAATTTCTCGGCAGCAAACCGACCATAGAGATCAATAACAGGCCCAACAGCAATGACTTGAATTGACGGACGTTTTTCCAACCTAGAAAGGATTAGAAGGGTGGAGAGGCATCGAAGTAAAGGGACCTACAATGCCGGCAACACATCTGCAATAAGATCAACACCTTTCTGCTTTGACCACCGACCAACAAACACGAAGAGGTCTGAGCGAGGATCCTGTTTAATACCAGCCCACTCTTGTGCTTGGCGTTTGAGCTCTGGTCGAACAGCCTCGGCAGCTTCATCAATTTGCACATCCTTCGCCCTGACTGGCTTCTCGTCGAGAGCAGCGATATCACTTGGGTCGGGGTTAGGAAGTGAGTCGACATGCTTCAGGGTCCAAAGAGCGGGGTAACGAGCCCAACTACGCTTTCCATACTTATCAGACACACCTGCAACACCGATACTTTTCTGATGTACACTGATAAAAGACGCGGCAGCATGCAAAAGATTGAAGGTGTTTCCAAACTGAACATATCTAGTACAGTGTTCCTTGCTCATGTTGAATGCCGAGCAGACTTCCTTCATCTCTTCCTTAGTTCTCAATGGCCAGAGGCCTTGGAACTCGGCATTGTGAAGCGATAGACAGACGGGAACGACCTTGGGCAACATATAGATTGGTACTAGCGCCCCATGGTAGTCGTTGATATGATAGATATCCACAGTAGGGAAACGACGGATGGTAGCGGCAATGGCTTGGTTCCAGGTTGAATAAAAGATTGCTGAGCTAAGATCGTCCATACGAGCTGGGTACGGGTCAGCCTTCGTCTGAGCCCTGAAAACAGGGCTGTCTAGGATGATATACGTGATATTGTCCAAAACGTGGGTTTCGACTTCAATGAGATAAGGTTCCCCGAATATGATGACTTCAATGGGCTCAGCGGGATCTCCTTGCGGGTAGTCAACATCTTTAACCTTAGGGACCACCCATAGTAGGTCCACGTCAGTCATGGCCTTGCCCATCAAACTCGACATAACACCAAGGCCCCCGATCTTGACCTTAATCTTCCAGTCAATGATCTCGTACTCAAGTGTAGCTATGAGTACTTTTCTTCTCTTGCCTTTTTCTTCTGGCCATCCAATAATTTCTAAATTGAGCTTGTGATTGAATTTCTCAGGCGCATCTCCCTCCTTCGAGTCTCCATGTGACTTGACGCCCAGAGCTCCGAGAATTGGGAGATAGTTGGAATGATTCTTGGGGGTCACACCAAATTGGTTATGTTTGATTCCGTAAAAGGTCCACATGAAGATCATGACAGCGAGAGTGGCGGTAATAAGGGGAATGGAGAGGAGCAAAGAATACATGATCGCGCCCACCGAAGCTTCCCCAAGTGGTTTGAGGGACCAAGTCATTGCGCTATCATTGACAAGGAGCGACCATGATAAGTGCGGTCTGGGAGGGGCCGATATGTTGAGGAAGTTCAGAGCGACAGTGTTAGGCGGGAGACGATCGAGAACGCCATCGCCATCGGTATCTCCATAGTAGTAATCATCGTATCCCCAGACATTCAGTTGAACGTAAGTGGGCCACGTCGCCATGATTTCAAGCTCCCATAACCCGTCATCATTTAACTGCATCTGCGAGGTGATACCTTGATCGAAGCCCCACTGGTTAAATGGTCCGCGAACTAAGAACTGAGGGACACGACGTTGTCTTCCAGAGTAACCGTAGTCAGCGTGAACAACATGAGCAGCAGACATTGCAGCAGCACTCCAATCTAGACGCAGATGTTGGTTAAATCACCAAAAGACGGGAATAGGTACACACATTGAACCATGATGTGGTTGCCAGACCACCATAACTTGGAATCCTCAAATACACTTGCTTCTATCTCAGTGCTCGCTTCCCAGTTCATCCAATTTGTCCAATTTTGACCAAAATTAACGGAATACCGTAGCATATCAGCACCGATAGCTTTATGTTCAAACTTATAATTTCCCTCTGCTTTGGTGAGAGCATCGCTCGAGTAGTCAGAGTCAGGGAAGATAAGAACATTGTCCCAGGATCCTTTTCGTAGCATGAGAACATCATTCACCTAACATAAACATCAATCCGGAAGTTGATAATGCGGCTCATTAGATGACATACTCCAGTAGAATCGCCGCTTCCTGCAGAAGGATTCTTGATACTGATAGCAAGTATGCCGTCTGGCACATTAGTGAAAGTGGCAGACCAAGAGAACACTGAGATATCAACACCATTAACGGAAGGGGGAGAAGAAGTCGCGATATCACTGCAAGTAGCAATGCCAAGGGTAGGCTTCTGACCAGTACCTGAAGAGGATATGTTCCAAGAGATGCTATGGGTGATGCTATCGCAATCCATTTTCATGTTGAATTCGAGAGTGATGTCAATAATTGTTGAATTGACTCCTCCGTCGTTCAAGATTCGGGTGTCGTGGCCCGGAGTAAACCTGGTGAGAGTGGGACGTGGACCAACCCAGTTAGCACTTGGGACGTATGCAGCGAATCCAAATGCAGGCATGGTGATGCTGGACAAGCAGGATGATTGTCCGAGTGTCTGAGTGTCATATGGGTAGAACAGATTTCTGACAGTTGTCCCAGCTCTGTAAGGCGAGGTAATAGCATCGTCAGAGCGACAGTTGATCGTCTTAGTCGTAGTAGTGTTCTCGTTGCTGTATAACAACCAGACTGGACCGTTGTACAGACCAGAAAGTGTCTGGTTCTCCATTCCTTCTCGGATCACTGACCATAATCCCATCTCCGTCGGAACGTGATCGGAACCAGGTCGCTTAATCAAGTATGTCATATTCCCTGCCTTACTTAGACTAAATCCATCCTGAATGGCACCATAAGTTTGTCGCAGGTGACTGAAATGGGATATCAATCGATAAGTTGAGGTCGTTGGATCAAAGTGGTCAAGGGCGTTCCAATCGTCTTGGCAGCCATAGTAGGCCCTTTCCAAACCCATATTGAAATACTGTTCTGATCCCAGTTTGTAGCACCCATGGCGCTTCCAAGCATTGTTTCCGATCATTGCTTGACGACTGAAGAAATAAGACCGGAGTGCTGGGAGTCTATATCAGGATTCTTACCCGTAAAGATAGTTAGCTGCGCCAGTGTCATACAGATAAAACTCTTGCTCCTCCCCATAGAAAACCTATCCCATTCGTCAATAACCGCTTGCCGTTTGAGCGTAGAGAGGAAACACACCAGGGGAAGACCAGGCAAGACAATCGAAGCAATAAACATTCCCAGTGCCTGTCTCTGAGTGCCATCCTGTAAACTTGGCCAGCGGAACACATCGAAGTTGCTGACACCATACATGTGCCTGGGGTCAATTTCACCTGAATGGGGATTCAAAAAATCGTTGTTTGCGAACATCGAATTCCATCCATCGACGAAATTGATAGAGATATCATAGGCCACTTGAAGATTACCATCCATACCGAGAAAGCGGCAAAGAGAGCGATAGATCGAGTAGTGGAAAGCAACACCATCTAGGGCGTTTAGAGGAGCATTACGAAGGAAATACTGACTATCTTTCGCTGTCACAGTAGCCGGGTTTGATGGGTGTTGAGTTGGAGTACGGCCACGTCCTCTGTGTTAGAGGTAAGCAAGGTGTCGATGTGGCACCAAATGAGCTTACATATAGAGGGAACCAAAACGATCTCCACCAGTGACTTCTCCGGGGATGAAGAAATTATCCTTGCCCAGATTACTTGCACAAGCTCTGGTGCTTGATGCCCATTGCGCGAGAGCATCCACAGTGACCTGAGTGGCTTTGTCGATACGAATAGCATCGATGTCGAGAGCCTTGATAGCCATGCAAGAGAACACTTGGAGTTTGGACATAACCTGTGGCTTCCATTCTCGGAGACGATCTTGGACAGAGGCAAACTTAGATAATTGACGTTGCCAGTCAGGATGTACACCAAAAGCTTCCATGTCTCCATAGTGATCAAAATCGGATTCGAGACAGCCATTGGTTTGCAGGTCTACAACAGTACCATCATCCTCCCAGAATTTCGGCAGCACACAGGAAGTGCTACGAATATTGCTGATCTATGCATTCAAAGAATAAGAACAGATGAGAATCCAGTTCGAATTATTTGGGCAGAGAAGCTCACTGAAAAGTCACGATACTCGTCAAACCCCCAAGGAGCATAAGTAGGGCGTTTCCAGAGGGCATTGTACTCATCAAGACTGAAAGGAGTACTTGTATTCAGATGGCTATTGAGTTATATTTAGGCATGTTATGATTGGATGAAGGAAACCAAAAAAGAAAAAGAAAAAAGAGATACCCTTCGAATCCAATCAAGTCACCCATGGTGCCAACTGTAAAATCAAGCATGATGTACATCCCGTTGGCATGAATAACATCGATTGTGTGGCGCCAACGTTCAATATTACCCCAATGAGGATCTAGGACAGAAAAATCGAGGGGCGAGTAACCTGTACGAGCGAAAGTCTGCTGAACGGAAATATATATGGAGCAAACAGCCTAGACGCACTGTCAGCCTGCCAGGGCATGTTGATGAAGGGTGTACCAGAGATAAAAATGACTTTAATGCCCATGCCCTTGAGGTAGTCCAACTTGGAGACGAGTCCATCTAAGTCACCACCAAAGCGAAGCTGGGTTTCTCTCCAGTCCCATTCATATTTGGTCCCAAAGTAGTCATTGTTGGATGGGTCACCATCCGCAAATTTATCCATGAGCACTGTGTAGACAGGAAGAGCTCTCCAGTTTTTCGGAGAAGGAGTGTAGGTCTTGTTCGGACGAGTAGAATCATATTCTGGGACTGAGGATGCATCCTTCTTGACGTTGAGATTGTAGTCAACGAGATCTTCACGGTACGGGGATGCAGTAACAACGGAAGAAAGGGCAAAGAAAGAGCAGAGGGCGGGAAGCAGCCACATGGCCGCCGCAAAGGGAGGTGGAGGTACGGAGGAGGGGGAACAGAGCGAAGGATGGGAATGTGAGCCTCAATGAGGGACGGGAATAAGGAATATTGCTTAGTCATTATGCGTGGTACTTGATGAGTCTCAGTGTTGAATCGCACTCCCCGCCCTCCAAACCATCGTCGCCATCGTCGCCGTCGCCGTCATTCCAGGCTCAGCAGAACGCAGCTTCACGTTCTTTTATCCATCTCACGAACCCCTCCATTCGCGGCCAATCATCTCCTTTCCCTCAGACACCTACTACTTCCTCAGTATCGAATGTTTTCTTCGAACCTCCTCCAGGCGTTTCTTATCTTAATTTCGTTCGAACTTGGACGGACTCACATGTTGCACGCTGGCTATCTGAGATAAAATGTGCTCACCACTCATCCACTTTTAAGGACAATGACATCAGAGGAGATATCCTTCTTGAGCTTGATCTGCCAACCCTCAAGGAAATGGGCGTTTCCAGTATTGGCGACCGTCTGCGCATCGCCAACGCAGTCAAGATTCTTCGTCAAAAAACATCAAGTTCAAAGCCTCTTCTATCGTCATCACCCCCAACTGACCGCCTGAGTCGACTTAGCACTAACAATCATGCCGATGCCCGGAACCCATATAGCTCATTAGACTCTCCCCATTTGCATCAGCAAGATCCTTCGGATCCTTCCCCTACGTCACGTCTTGCTTCACGTAGTGGTCGACCTGCACCCCTACAACTTCATACAAACAGCCGCGGCAATGAATTACCTAAAATTGTCCGTGACCAACAACCACCCGATTCAGCCAAATCCATTCATGGCCCCAGGCCAGCACTCACAACAACCAATTCATCGTCATCTATTTCAGGTTCTATAACGCCAGGTCCACAGTCCTCTACTCGTTCTAGTCACTCCACATTGCCCCGAAATCAACCCCCTCCGTCTCGTACCCCCGTCAGAAATCTTATCAACGGTGGTTCACAGTTGAGTGGTCGAAGGACTCCGACCCAGTCTGAAGCACCTCCGGCGTTCACCGCCCAGCCCCTTCCTCCAGCCCCTACATCCGCTACATCATCTCTTCAGCCCCCATCTAGTTCATGGTCTAATACCTATCATTTACCTGCTGACCCGCGACCGGGCAACCTCGGTGGTGGGAAAGCGGCCTCGTCTGCACGGTCTACATCACCCTTTCTTCCACCCCGTACTTCATCTCGACCTGGAACCACCTCCTCATCTACACACAACCGTTCAGCATCTAACAGTTTGGTGTCGCCTAGCACGTCCACACCCAATAAACCATCTCGACCTACCATGAACCATCCGTATGCTCAACCTTCCAACCTCCAACCTCCAGCCCCGCACAACGCAGCCAATCTTTCTCCTATAGCTGAATGTTTTCATGGTCAATCATCGGGCACCCTGTCACCCCCTACCAACTCTTATGCAGTGGGCCGGGGTCCCTTCAACCCTAATACTAACGCCAATCCCACGCTGGATGACTTGAATAGGTATGTTGTCAAATTTACCTTTGCTGACGAGCAGACATGCGAAGTCAACACACGTAAAGTCAACATCAAAGGTTGTGTACGTGGTGTAGAAATATTGGAAAGGGTACTTCGGAAAATATACAAAGATAATACCCCCAGCTTTGAAAGCACCACTTTGGAGGGCGGAGGGCTCAGCATGAATGGATGGAGTGTTTATATGAACTATGAAGAGGGTAAGTGGTAGCCTACTGAACTCTGCGTGTGTCTAATCCTACTTCCTGTCAATCCAGGCGAGCCCTTATCAGAGTCTGAGCTCTTAAAAATATGTAAAGCATCCGATCACACCACACGAGAACATGGGTTAAGACTTCGTCGCGGGCAGAAGAAGCGGAATGACGAGCATCTACAGCCTTCAACCACAAGCAAAGCGACCAAGCGCGCTAGCTCTATCAGCATTCTCAGTGGTCTTGGCGTCGCTGATCCAGAAAAAGCTTTGGACCCGCCGTCACCCACTGCTCCTTCCATTAATCACCAATATGCGAGTAAGAAACCCTCCAGGCTACGAAATTTCTTTGGGCAAAGACCACCTAGTGAACTCATCACTAATCATCTTACGGAATACTTTCCTTTCACGGAGAAGAAGGTTCTCGAGCGTACTGCTCGGAACAGCATGATGCATCGCAGGGATAGTACTGTACCATGGAATTACCACCTTGCTTCGCGTTTCAGCAGTAGTTCACAAGGTTCCTCAGGCAAAGGTCGGACATCTCCACGAGAATCCGTTTCTTCCTTCATTGTACCTCCTCCTGTTCCTGAAAAGTTTAACGACATACCTCGGGTTTCTTTATCTATGGATGACGGCCGTTCAGTCGATCCTCTCTGGAGCGACGGCAAACCGCCATCCTCAGCTCCTCAGCTCTTGCCACCAATCCCATTTCCTAGTGAATCTCTCTCCCAATCATTGGAAGTAATTACAGGTGACCACAGTCATCGAACAAATAAACAGTCCAATGCCAGTCGCATGAGTTCTATAACAGAACTACGCAGCAAACGGGATCGTTCAGATACCGCGAGTCTTATGACAGTGGACGAGATTACAGCTAATGTGGAAAGCCGGAGGGAGAGTCTTGCAATTGATCGAATGGCTATTGATTCTAACACGAACACTGAAATTGACGAGTGGACGAAAGTGGATTCTGAGGACGAAGCCGGAACTCTAGCAGAACAAGAAGAAGTCGAAGTTGAGGTTACGGTGGGTGGTGGAGATGAAGATGTTTCTTCTGCCGACGCAGAAGAGAATGTGGAGGAGGAGGAGGATGAAGAAATAGGCAAGACCATGACCTCCGAAGGTGACGGATATACCCTTTTATCGTGCGGTCCTTTTGAGAAGACTCACTTGGCTTTTGAAAGGTCACAAATGGATCAAAGGTGCTCTCATTGGTTCGGGGTCATTCGGGAAGGTTTATCTGGGTATGGATGCATCTACTGGTTTGCTCATGGCTGTCAAGCAAGTAGAGCTTCCTTCTGGTTCTTCCGCTAATGAGGAAAGAAAGCAAAACATGTTGAATGCTCTCGAAAGAGAGATCGAACTATTAAAGGATCTGCAGCATGAGAATATTGTCCAGTACCTCTGTAAGTTTCATTCTTTACCCGTCCAATATGCTACTAGACATAGATTCCTAGACTCATCAGCAGACGAAGAGCACCTCAATATCTTCTTGGAATATGTACCAGGAGGATCTGTTTCTGCGTTGCTGCGTAACTATGGTGCCTTTGAGGAGACACTTGTAAAGAATTTCGTCAGGCAAATTCTTCAAGGTCTTCACTACTTGCACGAACGCAACATTATCCATCGCGACATCAAAGGTGGTAATATTCTTGTGGACAACAAGGGAGGAATCAAAATCTCTGACTTTGGGATCTCTAAGAAAGCAGACAGTAGGCCAAATCCTCTTGTATTCGCCTGACAGTGTGCTTATATATTTTCAGCTCTCATGTCTGGCAACCGCGCACATCGGCCCTCTCTTCAGGGTTCCGTGTTTTGGATGGCACCAGAGGTGGTTAAGCAATCCGGGCATACAAGTAAAGCAGATATTTGGAGTGTTGGTTGTCTTGTTGTGGAAATGTTAACTGGTGAACATCCATGGGCTCAATTGACCCAAATGCAGGCCATTTTCAAGGTATAGCTCAATCGACTCTCCTTCCCTCTCATGAGTTTGAGTAATGTAACAGATCGGGTCACGCGCTAAACCAGCTATACCGTCCGATATCTCGTCTGATGCGCAGGCCTTCCTTCAAAAGACTTTTGAGCTAGACGTAGACGACAGGCCATCGGCTGGTGAACTTAAGTCCCATCCTTGGATCGCGAAGAAAGACTCGAAAGGGCGTTCTTTCAGCCCCCAATTAGCTGCAGCATTACGTTAATGTAACATCAATGTGTTCGTATACTTATACCTGTCGTACATCTACTTTTTTCCTTTATAGGTCGTTATTATGACACACGGAGCGGAATATGGTTCATGTGACGTGAAACATTCCGTTCATTCAGAACTGCAGGCAACTGCAGCATTCATACGTACTCGATGCCTGATCGTTCAAATTGTAAGAATGAACTTGGCATATGAAACCTGAGAGTTTAGTGAACCACTAGTTTTCTCTTTCAGTGCACCTAGCGGCACAGGTGTGCACGATGTCAATCAGACTCAATTTACATGCAAAACTATTCTGGCACTACATGGAGTACCTGCATGATCCCTACGAAAGAGCATGCACATCCTTGTTCTTTCTTGATAACACAACGAAGGTTTTGTACGGATACTCAAATTCCGTCCCACTCTCGTTCGTTTTAACCTGACCATCCCCCTTCTTGATAATGCGAGTGAGTTGGTCCTTAACTGTAGACTTTTCATCATCAGGAAGAATGGCCATGTAGCTCTTGCTGAATGCCCGGTTGAGAACGATTTCGAGACTGCCTGGAAGAACATATGTCCAGTGTTTCTCTCTTGGTGGTGCGAAGGACGCTTTGTATGAGGGTACTTCGAAAGCCTGACGCCATAGCCCTAGTCTAAACTGAGGGGTACCCTTCTCCTGTTCCTCATAGACGTCACGAATCTGTGCGACCCAAGGAGCACCATCTCTGGTGGTGGGAAGTGAGTGAATACATAGTCATCAGACTAGAGTACTTGCCGATCCTCAAGATTCCAAATGAAAGCTAGAGTGCCATCAGGTTTAAGGATTCGAGCAAACTCTGCGCAAGCTGCATCATAATTGGGGCACCAATGAAAGGCCTGTCGACTGTAGGTTAAGGTAAGTAGACGTACTGATTGGGTGACATACTTGGGCTATGATAACCAGATCTGCCCAGCTATCTTCTATACCTGTTTGGTCAAAGGTACCTTCATAAGCGGAAACTCTTCCATCAACGATCTTGGATGTGAATGTCTTTCTCATTCCCTCGCTTGGTTCAATAGCTTTAAGGTGATAAATTGATTGTGACCATTCTGGATGAGCAAGAAGGGAACGAGTAAACAAGCCAGTCCCAGATCCTAGTCTAGTGATTATGAGCTTGGTGTTGTAGATAAAATTCTGTAGAACACACTCTGCGATGTTAAGTTGGCCATGAGAATTAACAGCAGATCTGATATAAGAAAGTGCTTCAGAAGGATAAGAGGGTCTAAATCTGTCAAAAAGGTCAGTAAGTTTACGGGACAGAGAAAGATCCAAAGAGATACCTGTCATAGTGATCATTTGTTCCGGCAGCAAAGCCAGTTTGAGCTACTGAATGAACGGACATGACGGTGATCAGAGATTCAGGTGCAGCTGAGCCTTCCAAAGACCTAAATTGTACTATTAGTGACTGGTTATCGATTATCGATTAGGCCTATGGATTTCGATCAGGCTTTGGGAGACCTTAGGCTGTGAATGTTATGTAACTTTGTGGTCTATCTCAGAGGCGTTCATTTCCGGCAACCCACACGGAGTCACGGACCTGAATCACGAGACAACTGGACACGATCATTTTGAATCTGATGGCAGCCAGGAACGCCGTCGATCCGTCTGTTATGTAATGTAATTGTTCGCTTCAACTTCAAGCTACTATCATGTGCAATGGCTTGAAAAAAAAA
>CEMT01386315.1:9528-24808 GCA_900068985.1 Pterula multifida
CTGAGCCTGAGCCTGAGCCTGAGCCTGAGCTTGCGCGTGCGCATGGGCCTGAGCCTGAGCCTGCGCATGAGCATGAGCCTGAGCCTGCGCTTGTGCCTGAGCTTGCAATTGAACTTGATGAGCAAGGTACGCTGCTGTGAGTGCTTGTCCTTGCTGGGACATCGCTATCGTCGGACGATTCGGAGAACCATTAGTCAGGCTGTGATTTTGTCCACCCGTATGAGCCATCACAACCTGAGGCAGCGCTACAGATGGAGGACCCATAGATCCGTTGGACGAAGTCTGCCCCTGTTGGTGTTGCTGAGGAGGTTGAGGCTGTTGCTGAGGAGCGTTTGGTAAGCTTGTGCTTTTCGCGTCAGTGGACAACGCGGCAGCAGCATTAGGCGGAGAAGCATGTACAGCGGGCTGGGGCTGCCGAGGAACAATGGGTTGCGACACTGGCACAGGTCTGGCAATGGGTTGAGGCGGTTGCGGTTGCGGTTGCGGTTGCGGTTGCTGCTGCTGTGTTAGCGGACCAGCTGACCTCGGTGGGGCACCCAACCTGAATGGCAGCATGAGCTGGGTTCGGCCATCGGGAGTAGTGATAGGTATAGTAGGATTCGTAAGAATCCTTTGTTGATCGACCTCTGGCAGGAGCACCATCTTCGGGAGCATGAATCTAAAAACGGGGGTAAGCAGAGAAGAATTAACGAGACGAAACGAAGAGCATTTACCTCGACTCATAATCATCGACTAAAATCCTGTCCTCGTCGTCTGGACCATCAGGCCCACCAATTGGCATATCATCCGCGTCAAATCTCCACCTCTCCCTCAATCTCCGAGGGACATCTTCATCTTCATCGCTACCACTTCCCGAGGCGAACGGTGACCAATGAGGAGTAGAACGACGATCAAGTCTTAAGCAACCCCCACGACCAACACGAATTCTCAGTGACCTTGATGACCGTGCAGGTGCTTCCTTTCCGGAGTCCTTAAGGTTCGACGAAGACACGGGAGAGATAAACTTGAATAATCGGGAGGGATAAGGTTGTGGTCGTGGTTGATATCCGTTCTGTGAATAATATTGAGCTGGGAGAAAGTATGGGTAGCAAAGAAATAACCAACATCGGTATGATCGTCCCAGTCGCGGTCCTTCTGCTTCTGCTTCTGGATCTCTGCCTCTGTTTTACTTTGGAGAAGGATGAGTCGATCCCGTGGTCGGACTAGTGCTTCCGTATGAACAGACGGAGAGCCAGCCTGGTGATGTCTCTTCGAGCTCGTTTTGCTGAAAGACAAATTTAGGAATGTACTGGAAGGAGGAAATTGAAAGAACGAACATCTCGACTCTTGGCTTCTTCGGCACGCTCTCCTTGTCAAACAACAGGTCTTCATCGCCCTTCGTACCCGACGGGGCCTTCCTCTTCAAGTCAACAAACGCGCATCTCTTTTCCCAGAGCTCTTCTGCGTGATGATTCAAATCCTTCTTGCATTTCTCTCTCGACAGTACATTCCCAGCCATCTCAAGGACAACCGAGAGCTCGGCATTCAGTCGGACAAGGCGATCACAAGATGTGACTTGGGCTTGACGAGTTTTTCGTGCGACTTTGACATCGCGGCGGCGGAAACAGATGTATGATTCGTTAAGGGTGTCAGATTCATCAAGCTAGCACAAAGATTGGTGTTCAAGGCAAAATGTAGAGATGCGGATAGATCACTTACGTTCAGAGTAGGGATAATTCGATGACCATTTCGCTCTATCCGTCGTTCTTTCCAATACGGATAGACGACACGGGCGATGCGCAACAGTTGAGGAGGAGACGGGATCCATGCAGGGGCTGCTAGAGATGCGAATATGGAAGCGGGTAATGGGGACGAGAACATTTGCTGATATTCAGAAAACGCAGGAATTGATTTGGGTTCAAAGCTCTGTAAACCATTGAAGTGGTAAGCGAGGTGAGAATGTACAGAAAGGAGATGGCAAAACATACGTGATGAAGAAATTCGGTTTTGTCATAGGTAACCTTCTCAAAGATGCCCATGACAAGCTCGAACTCATCCTCGGTCATAGATATTGATTGGGGTATATCAGGTTCTTTACCCTTTGCCTTAGAAGCGCGTGTAGCAGGATCAGAACGAGTAGCCGCACCAGGGGCAGAGAGTGCGCCGAAGGCACTTGTACCCTCACCCCTCGCTTGCTCATTATTCTTGTCGAGCCACTCCTGATCGCGCTCATCCATGTAGTATGTGAAACTATTGGACAAGGCGCCCGTTAGACGTTCATCAGCCGTTTCTGACGAACAAATGTAGCCGATAGGTTCATGCCACTGGTTGGGCTGATAGAAATCTTCATAATTGGGGACAGTACCAGTGGAATCGGGTGTAGGAATATACACCACAGGCTTGGCTTCTAGTTGATTTTGACTGCTCGATGGACCATGATCACCTTGCCTGTGCTGTGATGCAATCAACGCCTCTTGCAAGTGTTGCTCCTAGAGAAAGCTTAGTCAGCATTCCGCGGAATGATGTGGCAGTGCACATCTAAAGAAACATGAAGGTTGGGGGTGCGTGGGGCAAGGAGCAAAACTCACGTTGGCGTCCTCATTGTCAACGCCCCAAGATAATTTTCCCTCATCAAGAAAAAGAGACTCTGCTTCTTCAAGTTCGCCTCTGACAATAGTGAAGCGAGACTTGTTGTTGACACGTTTCAGTTGCCTAAGCAGCGAGTTGCGAGCTAAGGCGCTGTTACTTCTCGTCATGAGCTGAGGCCGTCAGGATCTTCCGAGGAGATTCAAGGGCAAGGGAGAAAGGGAGGAGGAAGAGTGTATGACTAGTTGGGTTAGTTGGACGCTGTTGCTGGCGTCGACAAGGTGGGGAACGTTTTTACCGGATAAATCAACTTTCGGGCCGAAAGATCACGAGAGAAAGCAGTTTTCAACAGGAAACAATCAGACATGTGGCAACATCCGAGCCAAACTGGAACAAACAAAGACGATAACACTAGTCGTCTTTATGATCATTGACTTCAAAGCGAGACTATTATAGTTCAATGGCTAGCACTTCCGTACCCAAGAAGTGAAGCCATCTAAGTCTTGACAAGGATATACTGTGAGCACAGAAAAAGGTCAGCGATCCGTCATCACAACGCATGTTGCCAACGTGAACGTACCTGACGGATGTATTTACGACGTCGACGAAAACATTAACTGCTATGAACAGCCCCATGAGTCACAAATTGAACCCAGATCCTCTGAACGGGATGTAGAAGTATCAAACGAGACGCGGTGGCTAAGGCACGCTATAACAGTGATCATCACCTCAACTGCACGATGCTGGGCGGTGTTTCGGTGCCGGCCAGAGCAGGGCTGGTGCAGCTGAGTTTCGTTCATCTCTGGAAAGAAGTAGAATGTCATAAAGATCGATTGGAAAGGAGAGGGGTAAAAACGCACTTGGATCGCTGGGAAAAACGAGGGAGGTGAGCTACGTAAGCTCTTCACCACCTGCGCAGCTTGAGCCAACTCATTCCTCGCGAAAAATAGATCCTAGACAATTCCAGAGATGGATCCTAAGTTTTGGTCCCTAGAATGACGGGGGAGAATAAAAAATACCTTGAGATGAAGCGCAGGAGCAGTGAAAACTACCAAGAGGGCCTTGCCACCATGTCGATGTAAAGTAATAGTGCCGAGACAGCAGGTAGTAATAGTTTTTTGGCTCCAAAATATGGACTAATCGCTAGAGAAGAATTTCAAGGCGAGTGAAGGAATTTGGAGAAGAGATGGAGAAGCAGATGAAGGCAGGATGGAAGGTGGTAAAGGGCAAAAGACAAGAGCACGCATGAGGCACCGTGCCGCGGCGTACCGCTTCCGATCTCCTCTCGCTCCTCTTGCGATGATCATCGTGACTATCAGCTGCCTCATCCATCGATCTCTAACTGATTTTTTTAGTACAAAACGTAACTGGTGCTCTGTATCTGTATTGATCTGGGCTGCTGGGAAACCTCTTGCAACAAACTAGTCATTCATAGACTTCGAAGAATCATGTAATAGCCAGAACAGAAGCAAGTGTTCGGGATCTTCTCAGATGAATGTCTCGAAGACTCTGGAACAACAAAGGGTGAAAAGGGTCAATCAATCGCTCAGACTATGTCCTAGGTATGGTGTGCGAGTTCTCTGCCTTGATATTCAGCTAGTGTTCACCGAGGTCAAGCGATTGCAAGAAGCTTACTGTAGGTCAGCAGTCTACCAAGGTTTCGCACCAGTCAACTTTAGCCTAGCTCGAGGTTTGGCACAAATTCGTCTCTCAGAATAGGTTGCTTGTATGATACATTCTTTGTATGAATGATAGTATGTCCACTAAATACCTTACAGCCAGCAAAATTATTCGACTGGCATGCAACCTATATGTAAACTGAATGGCCCCGACAACACGGCGTAAAGAAATCATAATTGAGTTTGTCCAACGTTAACAATTCCTTAAGATTGATCCACTTCGATATCCCTTTGTTGTGCGCCTGTAAAAACCACGGATCCTTGAATTTGAAGGCCGAGCAAGAACGAAAAAAGGAAGTGTCCTGTCTGCTCATATCCTCTCGAAAGAGTGGCTGTGCAAAATGATGCAAAGCATGAGATGGCGTAGGGCATGATCGTAACAAAGCTGACCTCTGAAATTCTATCAGGTTCGCCTTTAATCTCCGACCGTCTCCCTACATTCCTCCATCGAATATGGACTGCGTTTGCGTAAGGGCATGTATTCAGAATCAACTTGATCAGAGCCAGACTGAGCACATCCACCGGGAGATACACCTCTCTAAGTTCACACCCTGAACCCCCGTTCCTATCTGAAAGAGAATGAAAGATGGACCAGACATTTTTCGATTCCAAAGTCCGGCTCCCAGCACAGTCAAGTGTCATTAAATTTGTCCCAGAACTCTTAAGGAATCTGAGAAAGTTCGCAGAGGGATCGAGTTGAAGGAACGATTGAAAATCCGCTCGTAAATACGATAGATTTGGCATGACAATAAGGCTGAAATCAAACGCAGATACTGCCACTACCTCGTGTCTAAGCCAAGTGTCGTACCAGTGTTTCTGAAATTCGATGTCGAGGGTACGAAGTGAGCCCGAATGCATCTGTAAAAATTGCAAGAGAGACTGCGGGCTTTTCTGATAGACACGGTGGAATGAACCGTGCATGGTAAGCTTGTCGAGCTTGGGGAAAGTCTGAAGGGAGGAAAAGAATCGTATGAACTGTCCTGGATACCCCCCAGTGATTCGTCCCATGTGGATTGGCGACACTGAGAGTTTGAGTTCGAGGTCTCGAACCGAGAAGCGGAGGCTGTTCAGGAAACCAGTGAACGCACAAATCGGCAGGTTCCTATCAGGAAAGCTGTCGTGGACCTCAATACTGAGGTGATACAACTCGGGAAATTCAGGAAAGCAGCCAAGGGACAAGAAAAGTCGCTGAAACGAGTCAATGACTCCGGTAAGCTTGAGGCTCTTTAAACGGGGTGCTAAATGAACTAGGAGATTCGAGAGTAGGTCTAATTTTAGATCATCAATCCTGACGGGCTGGTCCAGTTCGGCCTCCAAGAAGATTGCAACGGTGTCTAGCGATGGAAGATCCAAGATACGACTGACAATATCCTGATTGCAAGATCTAAGTGAATTCTCTAGAGTATTCTTGCAGATACGGTGTGTCAACGGTAATTTGAGGAGGACACGGTTGATGAAAGAGGGAGGGTGTAGCTGTGCCACTAGTATCCAGATAAGTGGGCAGACGTGGAAAATAAGATATACAACAGACATTTTGAATAATGTACATCTTCGAGCTCAGTCCCAAAAATCGAAGTTTCCCTGAATGATCGATGTAGGTTTGTGACTACCAATTCTCGTACTCGGTCACTGATAACTGGATATCTGCTCACAAAGCTATTTCGTCACAAAAGTCATGGTTTGACTCGAAACAAATACATGCCTCATTCTCTCGCAGATATCAGGGAGCACCAAGAACTTCTCGCCTGGAGCGATGCACATTTCGATTTGCTTGTATTTAGCATTCATGGCACAGTCAAAGAAGGTTCTGTTGACTGTAAAGAGCTTGGAAACGGTAAAATCATCGAGGTAGTCGATAGTTTGAAGCCAGAGCTCGGGTGGGAGTTGGACCATGATAGTTATGTGCGATGGAAGGTATAGACCAGTGTAAGACAGAGGATAGTTGGTGGATTGAGTGTGAAAAGATAGCGGGCAAGAAAGGAAACCCAAGACCAGTGTGAGACAGGGGGGCATTGCCCAGCTCAGGAAATAACAACTTATCCTAATTCTCCATATTTGACGAGTGAGATGTTAGCCAATGATATTAAATATTCTTTCAATACAAAACCCATATCAACCGAATGGAAGCGTGAGGAAAGCCGAGCAGCAGGAAATCCGGAGGACTTCGACTCGCGCTGCTAGGAGCTGAAGGAGATTTAAAAAATTCTTAGGTGATTGGACGGTCACCTGACCAATATTCCTACGCGACTTCCTTCTCCATGTCTTGACTACCTGTAGATCCCATACTATAGTCTTGAACCAGACGTTGAGTAGCGTGGGTCTGATTGAGACTATGGATGTAGTTCTTTCTGCTGGAAAATAGAAAAGAGCATTCAGACCGCTCATCTACAGACGGAATTGCAGAGTTCAACATTTCTCCGAGTCACACCTGAGGGCATGCCACGTTCGCAAGAGGAATACTAGCAACGCCTTAACCACTTTACTGCACATGGAATATACCTCTGACTCGGACATACAGCTCACTCATGTCCCAGTTGAGATGGCAGAAGCTTAACGAAGCCCACACACCCTTCCTCCACGATCCGATGTCTGCCAATTGTCACCGATCACCTCAAGTTCTACCTGTATCTAGATATGCAGCTGCTGTTCCTCTGTTCAACTCATGATACGGTTTCCATGATGAAGAAATTTTTTTCGTTCTACCATAGTGACTTTCCGTTACTCTATAAGCTTGTCGACTTTGTGAGAGCAACCCTCCAAACGAAACACAATCCAATCTGAAAGTCTGTAGTAAATTTGAAAGGGGAAAGTCAGAGAATGCCAGATTGAAGGTATCCTTGATCAGACCCATCAACCCAATCCCATCACAAGAGGAAACTTGTCTCGACCGACAAGAAATCTTCAGATAGTGGTCACCTCGCAAAGTAATCTTATCATTGCAACAAATCTAGATCTGTAATGCAGACAATCGAATATGTACAGGCTTACACAATTGGCTCAGTTCAATCGTAGACCAACTGACAAAATTCCTTGCATGCGTTCTTGTTTCTTGCCCCAACTTCCCGGCCTCCTCCCCTTATGAATTATAATTATTCAGGCTTCCCGGCGACGTCGTCACCAGTGAGGTCTGTTGTTGTCATTGATGTATAGGATGTATACGCGTAAATGGATATAATTAGAGTGCATGTCGTCGTTATCTGAATGGAAGAGAACCTGGCGACGACATGGAACATCATGTCTGCGAGGAAGGTTCGAGTCCTCGTTCAGGCAGTCAACAAAACTCAGATGGCAATCAATGACACATCAGTAAGGTTTACTGATGCAGAGCACAGGAGTAATAAGGCACAGGCTGATCATATATTCGGAACTCTTCTGATTGTCATTTGCCGCCACCCTCCGCGCTGATAGCAACATATCTGACCACATCTAGCTTGGTGCTCACTGTCTTCTTCAACGTTCAAGCTCCCCCACTAACACAAACTGCACCACTAATAATTCATGGCCAGCACGCCTGGTCAACCTCCTGTTCTCTTCGAACGACCTGATATCCATAAATCATGCAAATCCTTCGAGGTCCTGCTCAATATACTGAACGACTACTGTGCAGCCATTAGTGCTGTGGTCCAGTTACAGAAGAAACTGGCTAAAGCGCTCAGAGAGACAGCCTCGCTGAAGGTTACGGCCGAGATACCTTGTACTTCTTCTGGGTTAATATCGTGTTATGTTGCTAACGACAGTTTCTTTTATGCTGTAACAGCGAATGTATTGTCGGGGTGCGCGACTATCTTCGAGGCTATGTCGGATGTCGATGGCAGGTTTTCCAAGATTGCTGATAAGGAGTACGATACTGTTAGTGCTGAGATCAAGAAGTGGTTCAAGAAACTTGCTGTAATGTCCTTTCCCCACGGTGTGATGTCAGACTATGTCCCTGACAGGAATCCTTGGTTGGTAGAAGGAGGAAAAGACTCATGACGAGAAGATTGTTGCTGCAAATGCTAGGATCAGGCAAGCAGGTTAGTCAGCCTCTCTGTATCGCAGCGAACTTGAGGCAATTGACCCGCAACGTTGTAATATAGCCCAGCAGTATGAGAAGAAGTCGAAGAAGAGTCCTCGAGAGGCGGCAGAAGAACATACGAGATATATGAATCTCATCACCTTACTAGGTCCCGAAGTATCTCAAGAGAAATAGTAAGCACTTCCTTTCCTTGTATTGGGCTCAACAAAACCAATCTGTCTATCTTTACACTTCTTGCAGCGACCACGCTCTACTTATGTCCCAACGTAACTCGGCGGCAACGTACTCTGTAGCCTCTACACTGGGTCGCATTGCGGATGGAGAATGGCTACGTACATGTGAAACCGTCCGACGCTTCTCTCCTACCATCGCAGCAATGGGAGAATGGCGAGCGCTCTGTGAGGGCGGATGGACAGGTGATATACCCACGGGCCTCCCTGAAGTCAATCCTACTCGTCGCGACGATGAGTTAGGCAGCTCTGGAACCCAAACTCCACAGCAAATCCCCTCACCTACGGCAATAGCCAGAGATACACAACAATTAGATACCCCTGGGTCTGCAGAGCCAGTTACGACGATGCGATCTGTTACACCTCAAGCAGACAGTGACAGTGATCAATTGGAGCAACAGATACCCAACTTCAGTGGTAGACCACCATTACGGCTTCAGGCTAAGCCAGGAGCTGCTTCGTTTGAGTTTCCACCCAAGATTCATCCTGTGGACACAGGCTCTGTACGGTCCTTATCCGCATTCCCTGCCCCACCTACACATTTTCCTATTCCACCTATGGCCAACCGAAGTCCGTTAGCTGAAAATATACTCAACAACAATGCTTTTTCTAGCAAAGCTAGTGAAGGCGACCCAGGTAGATCAAGCGTCACTTTTCCTTCCAGCCCTGGTAGTCACAAGACAGTAGAAATAGGCGCAGAGAGCGAGCTTGCGATCACTACACACATCACGGATTCGCCTGAATCCGTCCCCCAACAGCCACTTCATGAGGTTGCCAAGAGGATTCAGCCCAGCTCGCCTTCGTATGAGCCAGATGGGAGAGAGTTTGGTGCTCCCATCAGTAATACCCGGAGTAAGGAGAAGAATCCTCCTAAAGTCGCCGTTGTTGACTTGGCGAGGACGCAGGGGATGTTAGAGAGAACTGATACGGGTACGAGTAATGAGAGCTTTGTTGCAGCTATGCGGAATCGGTATTCTGGATCTCAGGCTGTAAGTTTTGTTGTTTATTTCTATGGCGAATAAGCTCTAACAATACGTCTTATCGTAAGGTTTCGCCCAGCTCACCACCTCCCAAACAAGTCACATCACACCGTCTTCAGAATAGTGTATCGGATTTAGCAAGCCGCTATGAGCCTCTTGAAACATCTTTACCTCCATCCACCCCAGCCCAGAGAGAACGACCTACGTCTCCTACTATACCTCGCAGAACATCTCTTCCTCTTGATGTTCGAGCTCAAGCGGCGCATTCATCCTCCGCACCGAGTCCAATACAACCCAGATCACTTAGTGGGACTGCGGCTCAACCTTCTTCTTTAGCCGTTGCGCCTGTGCCAGAGGAAGATCTAGGTCCTACTGCTGAACAGATTCAAGCGGATCAGAAAGCTAAGGAACTTGCTGAGCGGGAGAGGCAGCTAAACGAACTGGATAGATCAATTCGGCAGAGGGAGAGAGAACTAGAGGTCGGCAAAGCGGAGCTCATGAATCGCTATAACAGCGTAGAAGATCCGATGCCACCGCAACAAGCGCAAGCACGTCCTCGACATGCGTCGTTCCAGCATCAGCAGCCGAGACCAATGTCGTACGCAGCGCCGAGCAGCAACAATCGGCAATCATTTGCTGGCAACACGAATAATGACTTATCTCCTATATCCGGAGCACGATCTCAACAGTCTTCTTCTCAAGATTCCCGTTCTGGCTCGTCGACGACGACGATGAACAATCATTCCCCTTCGTGTGGCTGCACCTCATGCTCTGTGCAGAAATATGCTCAGTCTCCCCGACCATCTTCGTACGACCTGCGACCGCCGGAGAAACCTATCTCTTTGCGGCCTGAGAAACCGAAGGGGTGGATAAGGCGGTTGAGTATGGACGTTGGTGCTGCGTTCTCGTCGTCCGAGTCGAAGAAGGGGATAAGCAGCACCATGTATAATACTCCCAAAGGAGGTCATGGTGGTGGGTTGTTCTCGTTGGATGGGAGTAGGAAAAATGCAAGTGTTACTGCCTTTCAGAAGTACAGTGGAGGAGGACAAGTTGGGGAAGATGGGAGGTTTGGTGCAACAAGGAGGAGTTATGATTCGAGTGGGGGTGTTGGGAATCGAAGTATGACGAATCTTGGACGAGCTGGACGATGACGATTCGATAAATCATGATGATGATGACTCTTTCTTTGTATTTCTTTAGCTGGACTCTTATCCTCTTGTTTTACTTTGACCTTATCGGAGTAGCTAATCAATTGCTCTGACCGTACAGTACTTTGTATGTATTGTATGCTTATCATACACCTGTGCTTGTTGATTAATGATTAATGATAAATCGGGATTGAACGGATTGAATGGATGTTGAGGACTTGCGCTTGATTCGTCTCGTCGGTTAACGTGGTCCGGATTCTTTCAAACAAGGGCCTATGATTGGCCAGGTCGGATAGGAACAAAAATCCACGTGGTCTATTAAAACAGGGAAATCGGAGTCGGCCGAGCGCTACCGAACTCTTTCTGCTTTTACCCTCCTTACCTGTTTTCCTTCGACTGAAGGGCACTTCCCGCGATGTTCAACCTCTCAAATCGCACTGCCAACGCCGTGCGCGCTTTGCGGCGTATGGCGGCTGGCATGGCTACTGTGTCGCCAAGAATCGGAGACACCAAAGTTCCTATGTCGCTGCTTGAGAAAGGAGCATATATCAACTATCAACGGATTGCGGATAACCTTGCTATTGTTCATGGAAGGTACTGTAGTTGTTTATTCAAGTATTTTGAACGAACAAGACCGATGGTTCGTCTTGTGCAGGTTGAAGCGACCTTTGACGTTGTCTGAAAAAATTGTGTATGGACATCTGGATGATCCGCATGGTCAGGATATCAACAGAGGTGTCAGTTACCTTAAGCTTCGTCCAGACGTTCGTTTCTTTCACTACCCTTACCCTTCCGGACCTGATTCTATTATTTCTTTAGCGTGTTGCTTGCCAGGATGCTACGGCGCAGGTACACTTTAGGATTATCCACTTAGATGTAATCTCTGACGTAACCCATCCCATTGCGGTAGATGGCGCTTCTGCAGTTCATGTCTGCTGGAATGGACACAGCTGCCGTTCCTACTACTGTTCACTGCGACCATCTTATCGAGGCTCAGGTCGGCGGTGTTAAGGACTTGGCTAGGGCTATCTCTCTCAACAAGGAGGTTTATGATTTCTTGGCTACCGCTACTGCGAAGGTGTGCTGACGGTTCTATCTCAACGGAACTCCGTGTCTTTTATTCTTCTTCCTCCGCTTCTTCTCATCCTACTTCTTCTTTCCTCTGTAGTATGGCCTCGGATTTTGGAAACCAGGCTCTGGTATCATCCATCAGATTATCCTGGAAAACTATGCATTCCCTGGTGGATTGATGATCGGTACTGACTCGCATACCCCCAACGCGGGTGGTCTCGGCATGGTTGCTTGTGGTGTTGGAGGTGCTGACGCTGTTGATGTTATGGCTGGCATTCCTTGGGAACTCAAGTGCCCCAAGGTTATTGGTGTTAATCTCACTGGCAAGATCTCTGGTTGGACCACTCCCAAGGGTACGTTAGTCTCGTGGCTATGACCGCGTCATGTGGTGAATGACCGTTTGGTTCTAGATGTTATCCTCAAGGTTGCGGGTATCCTCACCGTCAAGGGTGGCACTGGTGCCATTGTTGAATATACTGGTCCAGGTGTCGAATCACTCTCGTGCACTGGTATGGCTACCATTTGCAACATGGGTGCTGAAATTGGTGCTACGACTTCGATGTTCCCTTACAACCATCGTATGGCCAAGTACCTCAATGCCACCAAGCGTTCCGATATTGCTCAATATGCCAACCAGTTCCAGCATAATTTGAGGGCTGATGAGGGTGCTGAGTACGACCAGATGATTGAGATCGTACGTATCATACCAATCCAACTGTTCGAGCTAGGCTAAATCGACGTACACGTTTGTTTCAGAACCTCTCTGAGTTGGAACCCCACATCAATGGCCCCTTCACTCCCGATCTTGCTACACCAATCTCTAAGTTCGCGGAGGAGGTTAAGAAGAACAAATGGCCCCAGGAACTCAAAGTCGCTCTCATTGGATCCTGCACCAATTCTTCCTACGAGGATATGACCCGTTCTTCTTCTATCGCCAGAGAGGCCGCTGAACACGGTCTCGATGTTAAGAGTCAATTCACCATCACCCCTGGATCTGAGCAAGTCAGAGCCACTATCGCCAGAGACGGAATGATCGATACCTTTGAGGGTGTTGGTGGATTAGTTCTTGCTAATGCTTGTGGACCATGCATCGGTCAGTGGGACAGGAAGGACGTCAAGAAGGGCGAGCCCAACTCCAGTAAGTATCCATAGCTTTTCTTCATTCACTAGGGATGACAAACTGACCCTGTGCGCTAGTTATCACCTCCTACAACCGTAACTTCACTGGCCGTAACGATGCTAACCCTGCTACTCATGCATTTGTTGCCTCCCCTGATATCGTCACTGCCATGGCTTTCGCAGGCGATCTTACTTTCAACCCACTTGCCGACACACTCATTGGCTCTGACGGAAAGCCGTTCAAGTTTTCAAACCCCTCTGGAAACGAACTTCCACCAAAGGGATATGATCCCGGTGAAGACACGTTCCAACCTCCTCCTACCGACCGCTCCGCTGTCAATGTTGCTATCGATCCCAACAGCGACCGATTGCAGGTCCTTCAGCCCTTCGAACCCTGGGATGGTAGGACTCCTGAGAATTTGCCTATTCTTATCAAGGTCAGCGGCAAATGCAGTAAGTCATCGTACTCTTCTTTGTGGAAGCTGATATTTCATGATAATTTTTCTTGCAGCGACTGATCATATTTCTGCTGGTGGTCCCTGGTTGAAGTATCGTGGACACCTCGAGAATATATCACGTATGTCTTTCACTGCCGTATCGTTTTGCATGCATCAAGTTGAAATTCGTTCTACTCCGACAGAGAATTGCCTAATTGGTGCCATCAACGCCGAGAATGGTCAGGCCAACAAGGTGAAGAACCAGCTTAACGGTGAATTCGGCACTGTACCTTCTGTTGCAGCCCACTACCGCCAACAGGGAATCAAATGGGTCGTCATTGGTGATCACAACTATGGTGAAGGTTCCTCTCGTGAACATGCTGCTCTCGAGCCCAGGTTCCTCGGAGGTCTGGCAGTGATCGTTAGATCTTTCGCTAGGATCCACGAGACGAACTTGAAGAAGCAGGGAATGTTGGCATTAACGTTTAGGAACGCAGAGGATTACGATAAGGTTAGGCCAGATGATACAGTTGATATCTTAGGATTGGAAAGTTTTGCACCTGGTAAGGATTTGACATTGGTGTTGAGACATACAGATGAATCGAGGGAGGTGAGCGTATTTTGATTGAGTTTCATTATGATGGTGCACTGATGTTGGCTGATGTTGTAGGAGGTTCCTCTTGCTCATTCATTCAATGAGGGGCAGATTGAGTGGTTCAAGGCAGGATCTGCACTCAACCTGGTTAGTACTTACTTGCCATTTCCCTTCTCTTACTTCACATATTCTTTCTACCTGCTTTGTGGAGATATCACTAACTTGATTGATTGCAGATGGCCGCTAAGGCTAAACAGCAGTAAATGCTTGTAAAGCGATTGACCCTATGTGCTCGAAGTCTCGCTGGAGCTTCTGTGGTACATGTTGAGCTGAGACGAGTCGAAGAAGGTTGTTTGAGTTGATGAACATCCGTACAGTCTAGTTTCTTTCCTCAATCCTCTCGTTCCATCAAAACACCTTCATCCTTATCCTGTTGTTATACTATATTTGTGTAGGTCATACTTATTTAAAGGATAAATGAAATTGTTCTCTCGAACCCTGGAACCAAGAGTGTCGTCGTTGTCTGCCACATCTCTCTTGAAACTTATTGCGGTGGTGGTGATGAAAGTAACACCCTGAGCTTAATGATGAAAATGTGTTGTTTTTGCGCTCACTCGGGTTCCAAGATGGTAGATGATTTCTGGTCCAGGTTTTGCAACAATGGATTGAGCCAGTAATCCTATTATGCGCAGTCTAGACTATAATGAAGTATACAATTCAAGGAGAGAGCGTTCGGAAAGAAGGACAGTGGAGATACGGCGTGTGGATAATTGTCTAACTATATTTTCTCGAGGGGTAAAGCGAATGAATAAAACGAGAAATGGTGTAACGTTTGGGGGAGGAGTACTTTCAACGATCATATCACGAATGGGTCGAGCAGTCTGAATCTGAAAGTCTAACAAAGACTGGCGGTGAAATTGGAGGAAGCAGTCTGCTGCGCCCCGCCCTTATACTGCAAAAATGCACCCAAGCCATCTCTGGGTGCAATTATGTCTGGATGATCCTGTCCAAGGATCCGATTCCACTTCTCGAGCACCTGCTTTGCCTCAGCATGAGGCTCCACAGATCGACACGATTGGAAGACAGTTCATGCTACGTGATGATGGCCTCGGTGTTCGTGGAAGAGGAGTAGCTGAAGTGGAATTACGGATGGGCCCACTGCCTGTGAAGTGGGACAAGCTGTATTTAAGGCTACCTTGCTGGCCGGCAGAAGAAAACTTGTCCAAGGTATTCTTAGCCTCAATTGTGTTAGGATGATGCTCTCCAAAGATTTTCTTCCGCTTGTCAAGCACCTGTTGTCGCATTGCTCGTATCGACCTAACTCATAGAGGGTTACCATGGTCTATATCTCTTCGGCTTCGTTGAACTAGCCAAGGGAGTGCAAGGTCAATATGAGGTTACCCAAGGTGTGGAGAGTATCTGGATGATTGTCTCCAAGTAG
>CEMT01386348.1:0-51875 GCA_900068985.1 Pterula multifida
CTGGAGGAAGTTTGACTGGTCCTGGTCCCCAAATTCCGCCGAATGGAGGATTGAAAATAGACCCATCGGGATATGGCCAATAGCAATACACTTCTCCATTGACCGTATGACAAATTCTGACCGGTTTGTCTGCGCTATCCTCTTTGGAATTACTGTCACTGCTAGGAGTATGTGGAGACTTTATTGGGAGAGCAGAAGCAAGACTGGGGACAAGAAGTAAAGGGAGTAAGGTGATTCAAATCATGGAAAGTCTCTTCAAGCTGAGTGTTGCAAGAAACGTGTGGACCCACTGAGACGCTTTGGCTCGGGATTTTTATACCAGTTGGATTTGCCCGAGACATTGACTTTTCGCCAGATAGTATCCGGATGATCGAGAAGGTGAGACAATGAACCAGGGTAATTCTGAATGCACTCCAAGAAAAAAGGACTACAGTCAACGGGTATGTTATATAGGTCGACAGGTTTGAGTAGTATAAAGACAAGAGGTTAGCTGGTCCTGCCAACTGGAAAGTGGGATTACGGTGATCTAACAAAAGTGGTCTAGTTTTTCTAACTTTTTGGGCTCGGAAGGATTATTGCTGGTAGACGGGGCAGAGGTTTGGCACCCTTTCTCGGCAGAGAAACGAAAGCGGGAGATTCGTCGAAAGTAGATTCTACGGACGGGATGGTAGCTGAACTGCGATACTCTTGCACCTCGCTATGCTCGTCTTGCTCCTCATAAATTTCTTCATATGGTGGTGGAGATTCTGAATCTTCGAATGGAACATTAAAATAATGGCAAGAATAGTTGATCTTCGAGTGGAATCACGTACCATCCCTTCGAGCATTTCGCCTCATTTTAGCGAAGAGAAGAGCAATTACCACAAATAGTACAACGACCACCCCTGCGACTGTTCCTCCAACTATAGCACCTGTATTAGGTTTTGGTCCTCCCATCGGAGTAGATGAAGTTGAAGGACTGGATGATGGGTCAGGGCGAGAGGGCGAGAGTGGCCCAAGTAGTGTAGGCAACTCTGACAAGGTGTCAAATTCCGCGGTATAAGTGATGTAGTCCAAGATAAATGGAAGACTGCCTTGGGCATCATCTATAGAGATATGAAGCGTGTGGGAGCCCGGACTGAGATCCGAAGCTGAATAATATTGGTAGTTGGAAAGATATGGCCATCCGTTCCATTTACTATTGTTAGATGCGTAGCTCTCTTGACTTGTGGTTGAGTTGTCGACACTGAAGCTCACTGAGATGGTCCCGGTCACAAGGTACATTTGAAACCCGTAGACAGCCACAGAAGAGCCTAAGATCTAACAATGAGTGCTCAAGGACAAGATGACCAAATCAAGGTCTACACACCGTAGAACTGGAAGTCTAGTTCATCTCCGATCGTGAGAGTGGAGAGAGTGGTTCCAAGGAAAGGAACATTGAGCTGGGTTGATCCAAGTCCAACTGGATTGTTAGACCTAGTCCATCCTGGACCCTTCAACCTGATAGCTCGGTCTACATTGTCAACTGCCAATGTTTGCCCTTTCAGTTGAGTATCATTTGCAGGATTAACATAAGCATAATCCAAGCCCGCTTGCATGCTAGTGGTCATATTGGAGATTGAGATAGTGTGGGGTCCATTATCAAGGCTGGAATAAGTAGCCCAGTCGTACACCATCGCAATATAAGTGTCATCATAAGGGAAGGTGGTGTTCGCTATGTTCTGGTCATCAATTTTAGCATTTCCAAACCAATCTTTACTGCTTTGAGTTCGTAAGCCATGGATACTTATCGAAGTCCCTGTGAATATTGACATGTGAGGCGCGCTGTAACGGTAGAGTATGTATCGGGCTCACCATTGAATTGACAACTCAGACCGGTGATGCTTGCAACGCGAGTGCCTCCATAGGAGTTGTCACTCTGCCTGTGTTGAATGAGGCTGGGCTCATATACGAAACATGGGTGTTTGTCATCGAGAAGAATGTAAGGGTTTGTATTTGATGAATCCATCTAGGTGTGGCAGGGCCCTAGTAGAACAGGGTCAGTAGAGATTGGCGTATTAGTAGGACAAGGTTAACAAGGATAATTTGAAGTAGCCCCGCTTTATTCAGAGCCTTATATCAAGCCCCCAAAGAGGCATAGTGCACAATTGTAACAGCGCTGGTAGGGAAGATTGATGGTGATGGGCCAGGTGATAAACATATATGAGCCTCAGCTGAGAAAAATCTAGGCACGAAGGTCAACAATGGCTGTGATATTCCAAGGATATCCCCGGATTCACCCAGTATTACTACCTTTGCATCTTGCTCAGTGCGTAGACATCAGTTAAGGAAGTAAAGATAGTAGCGTTCGCTCCTAGCGGCCACTGATAATGGCGTAATGAGCCAGGCGGAACATCATGATACCCATGCACAAAGAGATTGTACCCTTGCTAATAAAGTCTAGCTCTTTGAAAACCCAGTTCATGTTTAAGGCTGATGGGATCTTCATGAACGTGGGAGATGAGTTTGATGAGCCACTAAGAAATTTGGCACTAAGTTTGGTTAGACCAGATTGGCCCAATCCCATGTGTTCAGAGTGATTGATGACATTAGAAGAAAAGAGCAGAAGCAAAGGGCGAGACATAGATCAGCGCCCTGTGGACAACAGGAAGGTGCCAAGGGAACCCAGTACAGCATAAGAACAGCTCTGGCTTGCGTATTCAGGTGGTCGGACCGTGGTCAAGCCCGCGCCACCAAAAGACCCTGTTCTCAGATAAGGCGCTAAGTGAAAGGCATGAATCGACGTTGCTGCGGGCCTCTTGAATACTTATCAAATTGTCTGATAGAGGCCAGGTGCAGAAACATAAGTAGGATGTGGTTGCAGGCTGCTGCAAGAGGGTGGAGTGAGTAATTAGGATAGGAACATTACTTTAAACGTCGTCATGGTGGGGGCTAATAGCTAGTTAGAAGTATCTGGTGGGCAGAAGTGCGAAACGGTGATGGGAATGTCACTCAGATGATCTACTGAGCGGGTGGTCGGTGAAGTATAATCCTTTCAAATTGTGAGGAACAAGCAATTCTTATCGGCAAACAAGCAAGGGTAACCTGGAAATGTAAGCTCTTAGATCTCCTGAAATGACTGTTATCGCCATCTCTAGCCGAAACGAAAAGAGAATTGCTCACCATCATACATTCTATATCTTTCGTCAAGGGAGACTATCCCACGGCTTGTGCCCTCTCCAACATTTTGTTGACCGCCTGTGGCCGCCCAGTAGGAGGATGAGCAAGATCTGCCATTTTAGACTCCCTCATCTTGATTAATACTCTTGTCAGAAATGCAGGAGTGATGATGTTCACACTCCCTCCACTACTGTCGCTCCCGGGTGTTCCAGATCCACTGTTAGACTGATTCGGATTTATGGCTGCTGATAGACTCCCACTCCTACTACCAGTCATCGCCGCTGCAGGTCTCTTGTTGCCACCACTGCCTCCTGGCGTAGACGCTTGAGCCAATGGCGAGGTACCAGCACTTTGATTGCCAGACCTTGGCTCTGGGGTAGAATCTTCTTTGTAGCGATCCCAAAGGCAATAGAGTGATATTATTTGCTGAGCAATATTAGCGACCATGGGCATGGAAACGTTGAGTCCAGCGAGGAATGCAATAGGGTCTTGAGGTTGTTTCTTAGGTGTGGATGCGCCGGACACTTGACGAGAGGAGCGCCGAGGCTGTGATCCAATAGATGTACTAGATTGATTCTGAGCGGAACCTTCAGCAAGCGAAAACAAGTGATTAATGGATGCCTGTGGTAGAAGTGGAACCACTGTTTCCCGGGTTTGTTGATGAAGAATAAGAGTAAGGTAAATAGCAGCAACCGCTATCAGGTGAGGCGGATATAAAAGGCACAGATCTGAACGATAGGTATCGTTGATTATGAACCTGAAGAGAAAGAGGAATCTGTTAGCTACACCTTTTGGTAATCGGGGACATATAGCTACCACGCAAGTTGTAAAGCACCTTCATTTAATTCCAACTGACCTTCTCCAGTTCCCCAGTATCTGGGAGCATCTTCGGCTCCAATCCCAGCCCCAAGTTCTCCCGCCTCGCTCTCGGCAAATAACAAAACATCATGCACTCGACTAGGCGTATCTTCCTTTTTACACAATGCAAGCAACGTCCGATAAGGATGAAAGACAGTCAGGTCGCACTCTAGATCATCCAGCAAATAGAATTCCATCTCCGCTAGCTTGGAGTTGTCGCTGGGGAAATTCTTGACTCCGTAACGGTCTTCTACGAATGCAATTACAGCACCCAAAAAGAAAGGAAGAAAGGGGGACGTACGACTATACAATGACCGGGCCTCAGTAACGACGTTCTTGATATGAACAGGAGATTCCTCAGCCTTGGCTGCAAGGTAACAGCATGCTGCGATTACGATGAACGGATCAGTCTCACAATACGAGTTCTTGAGATAAAATCTTTTGAAGAAAATCGTGGCTGTAGCAATAACCCTTTGCCTCAGAGAAAGCTTCTTCCCAAGCTTTGTTATAACTAAAGAGAGGATCATGAAGTCAGGATAGCTGGAGGCAAGAAGGCCTGCTGAGGAAGGTTGTTGATACCACTTACTATTCGCAAAGAAGATCGCAAAAAAGTCGAGATAGTCGGGATCATCAACATAACGCAGATCCTCTACCCTTGAATTCTTGATTGTAACGTAGTCAACAATCCATTTCCTGCTGAGAAAGAAGCCTGAATAAGCCACCTGGAAGGTTGAGTCTCCAGGAGATCATTGAGTGCAGGAAGATGAAAGATGCATACTAGTGCGAACTGGACCAAAAATCAGTAGCCATCCAACAAAGTCACCACCACAAGGGACAGGAGTTTCTCGCTATAGCATCCAGTGACGGGAGTTCTGGAGTCTAGAACGGCAAGACAATCGAAATGTAAGTTAGATTCGGCGCGGTCACCTGATTGGTCTCCGCTCAATTTCCGGCCCTCAGGCTTCAGCGACGCTTGGCTTAATTGCAAAAGCGACAATGCTATCAACACATAATACCACTAAAACTTGTAAAAGGTACAGAATCTATCGCTACAAATCACGTTGAAATGCTCAACGTATCACCCTGTACCTTTTCTAATAATCATAGTGATACCTGCACCTGGGGGGTGGAGAGAAGGCTGAACAGAAGCCACAGTGTGTTAAAGACTCCCTCTTAGAAAAGAGACAAAATCCGTTGAGTGAGGTGAATAAACTTTGAGAAAGAACAGGGACATGGATGATAAGGCGAGATTTGATAATCAATACACGGACCATGCAAGGAGAAGCATTGTTGGGAAACGGTATCCTCATAAATCATAGGATAAATGTTTGAGCAGGAAGTGGTAACCTTAGAGAGATGACACGTCGAAGAGAGAAGCCAATTGAAGTAGATTTGAGGAAACGAGAAAAGGGTGGCTATCATGCGTATGCGGCTTTCAGAGAAGGTTTCGCTTGAAGAAATTCAGAAGTCTGAGGGAAAAAGAAAGATTCTTCCACCGCGGTCTATGTAAGAGACATTGAAAGGAGAGGAAAAAGAGCAGGAAAAGCACTGATACACGTGGGATAACTGAATGCAGATGCCTCCTCCTTGAGAGGAGTTAATATTGCCGATATGATGAATGATGATGATGGGGTCATGAAGATGAAATGAGAGAAATAGACAAGTCGACGCAAGAAAACACAAGAGAGAACTATTCATGAGATGAAGTAAGACCGCACATCGTCAAAATAGAAAAAATAATAGACCGGGAGTTAAGATGCTCTTCACGAGAAAAACAAGGGGGTTCAATTAACAACAATGAGGGTGGTGAGAAGAAAAGAAACAAGGAGGAATGGAGACTGAGGATGAAGGAAATGCCAATCATTGAGTAGCACGCTTGACAGTCTGCAGAGATTCATCAGCACAGCACGCCACAACACGACATAAGCCACAAGAATAAACACACCTCTCTGGCCCACCTCAGATTCTGTTTACAATCGCTCGGAACTCTAGCCTTGGGCCTCAAATGGTGTGCGATCCACTCCACCATCAAAATCTGCTTGATCTGGCCGTTGGGGAAGCAATCCGCCAGATCACCAAGCAAGCCGTAAGACGACTTGACGATGGCGTCAGTCCGTTCATCGTCGCTGAGACAGCGTTGGATAAAATCGAAGACAGATTGGCAGTAAGGGAGCAGGAGTTGGACTGTGGAAAAAGTCAATAAGGAAAGGGCAATACTGAGATAGGAGGTACCTTTTTCGGTGTTTTTGAAGCCAGTCACAATCCCAGTGTATCCCTCAAGGATACCCTCCCTTAACTGGGTAACATAATCAACCAAGTCATAGTCCAACTAGAAGAAGACCCAATTAGGTCTAACAAAAACATCTCGCACGAATAGAAAATCCAACGAACCGGATTTGGCTGCACATTCCCTGCTTGCCTTAATACCCCCATCGCCGTTTCAAGATAGGGCTCAAATTGCGGTCTAATCGCCATGGCGATATCACCGAAACACGACAAAATCGTGATCTTTACATTCCTGTTCAATACTTCACTTTGCAGGTTCTCCAAAAGCACACTCATAAATGCATTAGAATACTGTGCAGATTGCTCGCCTAAAGCTGAGGATATGTCGCCAATAATGCCCACGGCGACAGTACAGAGTTGCGTGTCTTCGTGTGCTTTAAGAGCGGGATGGAGGAAGGGAAGGAAAGCGTTGATGTAGGGTGCGAAGTTAGATTGCAGAGCTGTGATGTGAGTTAGAAATGCACAGTAAATTTAGTTCCAGGCCAGTAATGTAGAGCATACCAGATGAAAGAGATCCAACAGCCATAAACGCGTCTTCAAGTACAGTAGATGTCTTACCCGCAGCCTGGATGAGCTGCAGAACCAGCGTCATAACACGATCAGCCAAGGGTTGGATTCCATCTCCTAGCTTGTGGATCACATTCTGCATATGTTTTCCAGTGAGAATTCTTGAGCACCCGACACAACTCAAAGCTTACAATGATAACGGAGCAGAAGTTACTCTGTAGCTCGTTCCAGTTATTGCGATCATCAATACCAAGGATCTGGTTCTACGCACGGGGAAAGCTCGTTTAGTGAACCAGTGACATAAAAGATACCCATACGTGCATATCGAGAAGTTGCTCCATCCTCTCTAAAATGACAACAATAGTGTTTTGCACCACGGGAATACAATCTGGCGTAGCATTTGTAACGAATGCACCGATCGCCTGGTATGCGGCGGTCCTGAGCTGTGTATCACCACCAGCGCTGTAAAAACAGACGCCAATTAGTGGGGCCGTCTTTCGTTGGTAGAAGAGCAAGATGAAATGAAGGAGATACCCACGACTCAGTAGCTGTCAAAAGCGCTTTCACCACTCCTTCATAATACGGACTCAACGGACCAGGATTGACATCCTCCTTGACATCCCCGCCCTCAACGTAATACTCATTATACTGTTCCGCTAGATGGTTCAACGCCCAACAACACCGGAATGATATTTTTGGACTCTCCCTTAATCCATTCACGAGAGCCGTCACTAATGGATGTAGATGTACCTCCGGCTTAATCGTCGCAACAAGCACGTCACAAATCCTCGATAATGTCCATGCGGTGGTATCTTTGACATTGGGATGTGAGTCGTTCATCATGTCAATGAGCAGCGGAAGGGCTTGGTTGACGAGGGGATGTAGGACATTTGGATCAGGTCCTTCGAGGATGGAGCCAAAGGTGATGACAGAGGCCTCGCGGTAATGCCAATCTTGGGACTTGATGTGCGCTTCGATAAACGGAATTACAGCAGGCACGATAGAATCCTGAACAGCTGTTGCGAGGTGGGCTAAGCAAGTCGCTGCTGCCATTGAGACGTTCCACTCGTCATCTTCTGCGTCCTCATCTTGCTTAGTAAGCAAGAAGAGAAGGACAGGAATAATCTCAGGAAGGGCGACTTTGGCAAAGAACTGAGACTCGGTTTCTGGCAAATCACCATATTCTGCAGCCTGATGCAGGGAAATACAGGTAAGGTTAGACTCGGTTTATCAAGAGATTGTGAGACAGAATGTAGTACCTCTTGAGCTTCAACTGCTAACTCTGTTTCTTCCTCACATACAGTTGTCCAAAACTCGACGGCCTGGAGAGCCACTCTTTCGTCGCTATGTTTCATGCCCATCACAGTGAGCTGGCCACAGAACTCAGTTTTGGGATCGACAGAAGGATGAGAGTGACGGTCACATACCCCGAAAAGAGCCTGCTCCATGTAGAGCGACATTTTATCATAGTAGAGATCCATAATACGAACTAAGCACTCGAAGGCTCCAACCTGCACCTCTGGAGCAGGATTCTGCGTTGCCTCACACACGACCTGCATAATATAGTTCCGCTCTCCCTCTCTATCAAAATTCTCCCTGATGAACTCAAGAGAATTATACAGCGCGTGAATAGCCGCTAGTTGGACCTCCTGTGATGTCTCGTCTTTCTGCGCGCCATGAATAACAGCAGTCAAAATTTCATTAGAACGCAGACTGAGGATTTCAGGTTTCTGTACGATCAAAGGAGAGATAAGTATCGCCCTGGAAGCGATAAAAGGATACAACGCACAATACCCTCACATATATACCCGATCGCCTGCAAAGTCGCAACTTTGAGATTGGCATTGGGCTGATTGTTGACGAAACCCAAAAGGATCTCAATAACCTCAGGCCACTGATTCAGTGGCAACTCTATTGCAGCGATAGCAGCGATGAACTGAGCAGCGAATGTTCCAGCCTTGGGAGTGCTCGAACCCAGAGTCAGCAAGGCACCCTGCTTGATCTTGATCTTGGTATCTGCATCAAGATTGGTCCATCTCGCGGAGTATTCTGTTTGGCGTGATACATCCTAGAGATGCACATATAGATATATATATGAATCAGCGATCGGTACAAGTGAAAAGAAGGATAGGTCGATCAAAGGAAAGGGCTGAGGTTACTGACTCGTGCTGACAATGCGTTTTTCAGGGCGACTCCAGCAGCAGTTCGAGTATGAACAGGCGCGCTCTCTTCCACCAACACAGACGAGAGCATAAGCATGTATTGAGGCTACAGAGGTGATATGCGAAAAGGAAAAGGAAACAACATGAGCCAACGTGGATAAATAGTTGGTAGGGTGAAAAAAATCATACATAATTTTCCCTGGATGCATTTTCCAACTTCTGAGTTGCATCTTGACGCGTACTTGCATCTGGAAACACGAAAATGACTCTAGTTGAGCGAAGATAGCAGTAGTTGGGAAGTGGAGAAACAAGAAACAGACCCGCAGACAAAGTATTAGCAAGAAGTTCAGTTGGATTCATTGTTAGATATTTTACTTGTCGTTCACGGGCGTTGATGGTTCAAAAATAAGGAGCACTGTATGGATACCGAGTAAAGTCGGTCTAGATTGTCGAGAACAATGAAGGAAAAAGGGATGAGGAAACGCACAAAGAGGTGGGAGTGGTGGAGGAAAGGAGTGAGGGACGGAAGAAAGAACAGAGGCGAACGATGGCAGTAACAAACGCGAAATCTCTTCCTTTCTAATCTCCCCCTTTTGGTCATTTTCCTGGCCATATTTCCCTTACACATTTAAACCCGGAATAAACTACAATAAAAATGGCCGAGCGGGTGCGTTTCTCATCGTTGTTCATTACAATTGCGCTTTATTCCTCAAGGACACGCGGAAGTGAGCAACATGTATAATTGTTTTCATTCTATCTAGGGACGTGGAGCACCTAAGGCACTAAGAGGCGGCGGTGTCCACCAGCAACCAGCGTTCAGAAAACAAGGCGGAGGAGGAGTGGGCAGTCAAAACCCTCAGCCGACAATGGACAAGCCAAAGCGCGAGGCAATCCTCGATCTCTCGAAATACGTGAATGAGAGGATAAGGGTCAAGTTCACCGGTGGGCGGGAAGGTTGGTCCCTCATCCACTTGACACGCTCGTTCCCACTCACCACATATTTCTGGCTATAGTCACTGGTGTACTCAAAGGCTATGATCAGCTTCTCAATCTCGTCCTTGACGAAGTAGATGAAGTCATCCCCGGTGCGTGTCCATCTTGGTACTCCACTTACGCGTACATCATCTAACCCTATTGTAGAACCTGTGCCCACATCTCGATCTTTAGGTTTGGCTGTGCTAAGAGGCCCTACAATAACACTTCTAAGCCCTGTTGAGGGATCCGAAGAGATCGCCAATCCATTCTTAACCCAGGAGTAATTTCGAACCACGCCGGCGATGTTACCTTTACAGCATGAAGTCATGCAACACCGTACTTTACCTCATCCATCTCACTCTCTTCCCCGCACACCATATTCTTCTCGCAATGTTTTTGTTGCCCAAGATCCGTATATAATGTATATGCACTAAAATCACAACGTTCATTGTAAAGAGCATATCGTGTATACATATATATGTAATTCAACTTCCAAGTCCTCTACTTTTCCCTGGACACGAGCAGTCGAGTATATATATCTTCCCAAAAATATAATACAATTTATTCGAACTGTCATACGCCTGTAGTGAGTCAAAAAACATAAGTAAAGAGTAACGTGGTCTGATGTTCCAAGATATAAGAAGACGGAATCGAATCCACAATGGAATCCCAGAGAGAAGTAAAGGAAATATGAAGTTGATGATACTCTAAGCAAGGTAGCATGAAAACTGAAGCAAACGAAGTCCGGCCTTTCCAGTAGATGGGATCCGTCAACGCAGAAAAGGAGTGACGTTGCAGAAGCGAAGGAGGTATGATTGTCATCGTTAAAATTTGCATGTTGGATATCGAATAATTGAATGTTTGTGCTGTGAAATGGAATGAATGAGGTATTGAAGCTTGGAATAAGGATGAAAGTAGACCTTATAGCAACAAAGAAAGACAATGGGTTGGGATGAGAGAATGAGAAAAATGGGGAAAGAAACATGCGACAAATATTAAGCTCAAAGAAATGGGATTATTAAGAAAGAAGTAGAGAACGGCGTGGAAAAAATATACCGCAAGTCAGATACACGACAATCGAAGTCGAACAAAACCATCAAGAAAAGAAATTGGTCGAGAATTCGGATATTGGGAGGGAGTGACGATGAAAGCTCGAATTGGCGTGGGTAGTCACCAAGTGCTATTGTCCAATGAACAAGAAACACAGTTGTCCCGTTTCTGACAGACATCTTCCCAGGGTCCCCACTTAGAGTCAAATAACGATAACCAACTTCAAATCAAAGCACAGCTCGAAATTTCCAACAAACAGGATTAGAGGATTGCACACATGTCGGCCTGGTCCCATATTCCCGATCTGAGTGAGAGTAAGAAGTTATATACTATCGCTCCTTATAGCTCGCCTCAGGCACATCATCCTCGACCGTTGGTGGGGCGACCGCTGGTGTTGAGAAAGTTGTAGCAGTAAGCGACTCAGTAGGCGTATCCTTTATCCTTTGACTTGATCCTGATGGTGATATTGGTGGACTCCCCAGAGCAACTGAGATTAAGCTCGGACTCGCCGTTTCTGCTGATTTGTCTTTCAGAGGACAAGGCGAACCAGGCGATGATCTACCAGTGCTACCTGTTTGCACCCTCCTCTTCTCTCTGGAATCTCTGGAGCTGTTCTTCCTCCTCTTAACACTTGATCCCTCACCTACCACTGTCACTGAATCATTTCCCTTGGTCTCCACCTTTAAGTCCACGCCAACAGTCCCGAACACTAATGGTCCCATTACTGTCATCGGAGATGACGTAGGATCATGACTGTGACTACGGTCTTCAGGACTTGGCGGCCTTGACAAATCAGACGAAGTCGTGTACGAGCTCAACGAAGGTGTAGGGGAATCGGTCCCATCCGATAGTTTGGCACTCATGACAGACCCAGGGGGCGAACTCGATATGGAATCATGATTGCCTTTAGCAGAGCCAATAGTTTTTCCAAAACGCTTAGGCCGGCCATTGGCGTTAGAATTCATACTGGATATAGTACCCGATGTAGTGGGGATAGGAGTGGGAGTAGATGATGACGAGGTTTCATCCGGGACTAGAAAGTTTGGAATCTTAGGTCTTATGCGCGATGGTAATGGCTGGGGGCAAGATGACGATGGTGACGAAGGTCGGGATGGTTGGAATAATATCAATGTAGACGACGCAGATTGATTCACCTGCGAGGACGACACTGAGCCGGCGTCTGGTGAAGAAGAGCTATCTGACGCTGCAGGCGTTGAATGCTGACGATGATGATACAAATAAGCCTCAGTAGGGTGAGACGACGTTGACGAGCCTGCGAACGCTGTTTCAAGAGTAGGGGTATCATAACCTGATGGGTTACTATACGGATCCAAATTTGAGAAATGCATGTGATCGGGAAGAGCGATATATTGCTGAGGATGCGAGTCTGAATCCGAATACAAGGAAGATGTGGGTGTATCCGGGGCTTCTTTCAGATCCATGGTATTAGACGGGGACGATGAAGGATCAACTATCTGTCTTCCCTTCGGAGATGATGAAATTGGCGCGGAAGATGACGAGTGTGGAGAAGGAGGTTTGTGTGATTGATTCATCCCGCTTATTCCGTTCGAGTTATACAGTGGATGCTGAGGATGATATTGTGCAAGGAAAGAGACATGGGAATTATGTGGGTAGACACCATTAGGAGAAGGATATTGTGATGATCGTGTCGTATTCGCAGTAGTGCCACTAGCAGATGGAGGGCTTGGGGATGAAGGGCTTGCGCATGCGCTGTTGCTTGCAGTCTGATAATACACACTGGCCTCAATCTCGTCCCCTGCCGGTGCATGCATCAAAGGGGCTTGCGCGTGACCATTCGACCTGGTAATGGAGGTCGCCTCCGAATCTATTGAAGGTAGCCTCATCCCTGCATTGAACTCACTCGGTGCACCGAGAGTCCACAGTGGCACACTCAGATTCCATGACCGAGGAGGACCCGACCACGAACGTCTATTATACTCTGCCCTTGACATCCCTCCATCTCTTGATGAGCCAGCAATCGCGTTCTCAAATTGTCGTTCCCGATCATGGTGACGAGGGTGATTAGCACTTCGAGAGGAAAATCGTCCTCTGAATAACGGACCCGCTTGAGGCAGTGCATCTCCAGGATTCTGCGTCATCAGCCTGAGTGGCGGAGGTTCAGTTGAGACATTATCGATGGTGTGAGTAGCAGCAGTAGGTTTGAGCCATGATGATCTCCTTGAAACTTCTCTGGAGGATCCCTCCGTAAAACTTTGAACCGAACAAACATCATCACTCTCCTGCGCGTCCTTCCGCTCGTCATCATCAGTCTCGAAGCTCCTCTCGCTATTGCTGGACTCGGATCGATAGGAATTATCACCACCACCACCACCACCACCTCCACCTCCACATGTCCTTTGACGAGCATTTTTCTCTCTTTCTCTTGCATTTGTTGAAGCAGTCGCAAGCTCTAGGCCCATACCCAATGAACTCTCAAACATGGTCAGTTCAGATGAGGGTGCCTCAGGAGGCGGAGGACTAGTCCATTTCGACCGTTTTGGGGCCATATGAGCTGGTGGTTCTTGGGTAACGCCGACACCAACAGTGTATAACGCTGATGGTGATGATGATAACACGGCGACTTGTGGTCCTGGTTCATAAAACTGTGTCGGAGGCGATAGAGAATCAGGTTTAACGTCGTGCCTTGACCGACTTCCGATGTTATATGGCGTTTGTGGAGGGAGATGTGCGAGTTTGGGTACTGGTGCCGTGACAAGGTCCTCACATCTTTCTTCGCAAAGTTGGGCGAGGGCTACGAGGGCACGTTCGGGCCGTGCGGCTAGTATTCGTCCAGCACGCATAAATTCTCCGCGGATCTGCAGCAACAATGGAAAAAGGTGAGACGTATTCGAGTGCGAAAGGATAAGAAGACATCACGGGTAAGTGTACGTACTGTGTATAATCCGTCTCGTGTAACACATCGGGCAACATTGAAGTCAACCTCGAATGGATCCTAGATGGTCGTCAGCAACCCAACTTGCAATTTCGAAGAACCAAATCTAACCTCTATACAGAAACGGTTTCGTTCTCGTGCATCATTGTAGCCCGCTCCGGAGAGCTAATCAATCAAGCGAGTGAGTCACAAAACAATAATACATGACGGGTCAAGACGCACATCATTTTGCCACCCCTTAGACTCTTTGGTGAGTAGTCCTTCCCGTATTGAGGCAACACTGGTGTTGTACAGGAACTCTTTAGATAGATAGCGGAAGAAATCGGTGAGTCTGAGAGTAAACAGTGAATAAGATTGTTCATCAACGGGATAGCAACGTACAATTCAGCGATAGACTCTGTGTTTTCTGAATGCCATCGTGTTCTTAGAAGTTCAATATCGTCGAAGAACCTGCATCGACAACAAATCGTCAATAGGTGCAAGCGAATCCGACCGTGTTGTTTCGCCCACCAGATATTATGACCATTCAGGTGAGTGTCCTCCTACGGGTCAGAGTTAATGAACAACTTTATTCGACGGGAGTGGGAGATGCTAACGCACTTCACTTATAGGACGTAACGGAGGCATCTTCTGGAGATTGGGAAGTACCGGCGGGTTCTTGACGTGGACAAGGAAATATATTACGAGCAGCACGTAACCGTACGACGATAATGTGCCTTTGTAAGGTGAGTTGATCTTCCTTCATTGAGAGAAATATGAGTTGAATCCATCTGAATAAGAGGGAGATGTGACATACCGTCGTTTACTCCATACTTTCACTACATCCATCAGTGTCAACATCAGCACCTCTAGGCGTAGGTACTAGTGTCTGGAGACTCACAGAATAGAACCATCGTACGAACACGAGTAGGATCAATCATGGCATAACACATTAACAGTCTGGTGTTCTCCAGCGCCAATCTGTTCTCGAAGCCGATATCGCAGGCGATGCCTAGAGGTAATCCAGGCGAGGGATCTAGTGATAGTTTGACGATAGGTATGCGCGCATGAGGGAGGGGTTTGACGTGAAACTTCGTCTCTACAATGCATGTGAGGGGTATTGTAAACCCGGTGGAGGATGTTGGCACACGTTACCTCTCTCTAGTAGATCACCCAACATGGTGACGAGGTCAGTAGCAGACAATCGTTCTCCAGAATCAATGAGGCAGCATAAATCCATGTCTAATACACACATCCTGTTAGAATTGCTAAGTGGTCAGTAGTTGACCGCTGTCCTTACCAGAGTTCCGAAGGCTGAAACCGTTCGCGGTGCTTCCAAAAGACAATAGCCGACTATTGGGCTCAATGGTACGAATGAGACGCTCTAATAACTTCCTGACATCTTCCTTAACAGCCATTTCCTCAGCGGTAGGTAGTAGTTGGATGACAAAATCGAAGAGACATTTAGAGAGCTCTGCAGAGAACCGTTGCTTGCTTGCTTGGTGTGAACGGTTGTTGATTTGTGCATGATGTTGCTGAGGGTTATGCAAGACTGACGAAGTGATGATGGGTGGGTAGGCCATCATAAGATGTGAAAAGCCAGAGCCAAGTTGGAGGACTTTAGCAGTGGACTGAGGATGAGATGGAGGTAAGGGCTGGCGGGAATGGGAGGATGCAGACAGTGTGAATCTGATGATGATGATGGAATCAGTCCTGCCCTTGTCCCAATCTGTAATGATCTCCGACAACGTGCTTTGACGCGTCGCGTCCTTTATTGCTATTTAGCCAATTGTCTCCATTCTATTCTTTTCTCAAAAGAGTCAAAACAAAGGCCTCGTTGTATTTTACACTCCGCTGCACAGTAACCGTTTCTCGTTTTATATTTCGCACGGTCCACGGCACCGAGCACTTCGACTTGACCAGTCTCGGTAGCGATGTATAAAAATCAGAGTCACATACGTGCTGTCAAAGCACAAAATATGAAAAATCTTTACCAACACTTTTTGGAGATGCCTTCCTATGAGTTTGACAGATTTAAGGAGAACAATTCGTGATAACACGCCCGCATCTTGTATTTTGACACCATACTTGACGAGCCTGCTAAGTTTGATCTTGATGTCCGTTCCAGAACTTCAAGGGGACTGAGCGGTAGGGCCGGAACAAAGCTTGATTGTGTCAGCGGTGGTGGCTGGGGCATTGTGGCGACAATTCGTTCAGTAGGCTGTTCAAGGTTACAGGTTACAGGTTACAGGTTACAGGTTACACGAAGCTAATCCTGCTTTCCAGCAAATCTGACTTGCTCATTCGTTGAACATTACTTGACAAACAGTCGTAAGCCAGTTTAAATGTTTAGCTTAGGTGTTGTGAATGTGCAAGCTATATTCCAGGCTACTTGCTTGGTGTGTGAATAGGGTGCCGTCACATAACCTTACAGTGCACTTTGGAGCATACCGCCAAGGCACAGTGAAAACTGTGACGACTTTTATCAGCTGAGCTGACGATGCAACGCCACCAGATGACTGATCAGAGAATTCGAGCCCAGAAACCTTTTCTTTTGCAGTACACAGAGAGAGGATTGACACCTCACTTCGCACTTCTTTGGTTGGCCAGGGTATTCTGATTTTCCTTGCGTGAGAAGGCCTTAGAATAGCTTACGAGCCCTTCTAATATGAAGGGTTGATGAGAATCGATCGCCTCGATAGGACCGTGTGCACATAAGTAAAGAATATGGAATACTGTAACTTGCTAAGAAACGTCAAGTGTGCGTCCAGGACGGAAATAGCCACTAGCACCTCGGAATGGGTTTACAGTTCAGAACTCACTTCTTGAATAATAGATCAGCCGCAGAGAGCGTGAGCGATGCCGACTGGAGTTGTTGGATGACCTGAGAGGGTCGATGGTAGTCAGAAGTAAGTGGAAAACCGAGTAGACAGTCAGTGACTCAGTGGCACCTGGCACTTGCTCTTCTGGTACTACGTTACCGTAGATGTTGGTCACCACTATTGCACTGTTCTCATTCGCTCTGCCTCTTTCTGCTAATCTATTAGTCCGAACTCAGGCAGCATGTTTTTGATATACTGAGATTTGTTCCTTGATTTGCTCTTGAGTCTCTTGGGAAGTCAACTTGTTCGACTATGACAAATGGAGCCCATAGATAGCCGCATATTCACCTCAAAGCGGACAGGAAAAATATAGCCCACCTGCTACCATCGCATACATACCAGGTTACTATAATGCCATTGTCATCTGGGCCTTTCACATGCTCTCCCAGTTTAGGATTCTCATCTCCCAATTCAAAGGATCCAAACCCGATTTGTATGTGCCACAACTTCAAGTTCCCGAACTCAATTCTGGTGATTTCAATAAACTACGTATGTTTGTATATGTTCTCCTGACTTTGTCAATTTTGTTCAGCCCTGCTGATGAGCGCAATTAGATACTTCACCCACAAAGCCCCACGATCCTGACCCAGTGTAGCGAGCCACAACTGGATTTGATTGGTTTTTTCTCCCACACCCACCACCCTCTCTATAATCTATATACCCACCTCCTGGTGAATTTACTACCATATATAAGTTCCCTGAGCTGTTATCCCTGGCCTCCTCTTTTCCTTCCCCTCCGACTTCATCACTATGTCTGGCCATGTTATGCACGACATAGAGGGACACGAAAACACAAAGGTATCGCTAGAGAAGAGCACAGAGGAACATGGGTCACCTGTCACCTCAGAGATCAATCTAGTCACATATCACGAAGATAATGCAGGTGAGCAACCCATTCCCTTTACCACTATAATCAGGTCTATTAATCTTCTATCGCGTACATATAGGTCGCCTAGTTTGTGATCCTGAGTGAGTAAAGCGATTTATCATTTGATTGCACTTGCACCCGTTTCTGGCATGTTGTCCTTGATGGGGTGATTGATTCAACAATAACAGAGAGGCAAAGATCGAGTTCGGTGAAGCTGTGGCATCGCAGTTGAAGCTTTCACCAGATAAACAGTTTGTCCTTTGGCCTCAACCGACGGATGACCCGGATGACCCGCAGAACGTAAGCATCTCGCTTCTGCGGTCTAAAATACAACCGCGTTTCCACCTCATCTCTGTATGATGCTGCATTGCTCATCTGCGTGTTTCACATTGTAGTGGAGCAATAGGCAAAAGAGTACGTATTATCAAGCTCAATGATAGCTATGGAGCAACTGCTTAGCGCTTAGTGCCCATCTCCGAAACATTATAGCCATTCAACTCGTCATCATCACGCTCGCAGCTATTGTTCCAGATTTTGATTCTGGGATAGGTGAGAGCGCTTTGCAGAATATGCATCTGATAATTTGCTTAGTTGTTTTCGATTTAGGTATTGCTGCAATATTCGCACTTGCGAAACAGTATAACACGAATCCTGGTGTTATCAACAATTTGACTTCCAAGTTCGCATTTTCAATTTGCCCTATGTCCAAGATAATCGAAAATTGATGATTTGTTGGCAATCAGCTGGAGTATCTTCCTCCTTGGTAGGAGTGTTTCGCTTCAAACAAGATGATGTCTTTTCTCATGATCGACATGGCTCAGGATGGGGTGGCATTTTTGCAGTCATGTTAATGCGTCGATTGGGTCGTCTTCCGATCCTGTTCTGGTCTCAGGTGAGTACTGCGTGATCCCCTCCACTGAGATGCGCTCACTTCCTTTTACCGTTTCATAGCTTTTTGCATTGGCCTTCTTGATTGGATGCACATTTGCGCCTAACCTGGCGACCTTCACTGGTACGTTCAACAATCAAGTTCATCTGGCATGAATTAGTACTTGGAATGAATTAGTACTGACAGTCGTAATCAGCTATGAGATGCCTGACTGCGTTTTTCGGGTGAGTTGTTAGACTCTTATTGCGATCTCCGCTCTCTTGAGAAGAAGATTCGATTAACCAATGTTGCTATCTAGAACTGCGCCTCAGGTTACGGTACGATGTTTAGTTCCCTACCTCAACCTTTGATTCAATCTCTCAAGCATGGATGATAGGGTTTGTATATTGTTACAGACATGTACCCGTTTCATCTCCAAGCCCAAAAGGTATGTGCTGCATCGTGATTATTGTTCTAGAGAAGTAGACCTTAACTCGGGATTTACAGCTGAATATCTGGACTATGGGTTTCATCGTCTCGCCCTTTATCAGTCCGTTCTTATTTGGATTTTTGGTCGCCAAAGCATCGTGCGTTTTGTCGTCAGCAATCGTTTATCCCTTCGCTGAATTCCTAGTTACTACTCTAGATGGCGTTGGGCGTATGGCATCGGGAGTATTTACGGGGCAATTGTTGTGGTCGTCATTGTCCTCTTCGGTCGCGAAACGTCGGTTTTTCTTTCCTCAATCTCGTTTCATTCTGAAGTTTGGAATTTCAAACACACCGTAGGATATACGATCGATCGATCAGGCCTGTGCCTAAACCTACCTCAACCGGACTACGCCTGAGAGTTGAAAATTTATTGGGAATAACGGGTTCGTGCAGCTGTTTTCTATGGTTTTCTTGCTTTTACTGATCAAGGACTGTGCTGGATATGTAGGATGGCATATGCAGAAATACAGAATTTCCTGGACTGAGTCTATTCTGGCGCCATTCCACGTACTGTGGCGACCGCACTTATTTGCTGTATTATTTTTTGAGGTAGGTCCACGTCTCTTTTTGTAGATCTGATCAGGAGCTGATGGTGATGTGCAGGCTATGGTGTTCGGGTTTTCGATTGGGATCAACGTGAGTCCTATTAAAACTCACTACCACCTCCCACATGTGCTGACCAAGTATATGTGTAGGTTACAAATGCAGTATTCCTGGGTGATACTCCCGTTGTTGGATTTGGATATGGTGAGACAGTGATTTCAGGGCTTTATGCTACGCCTATAGTAAGTGGGCTTAGCTGTTGCCCCCCTCAATAGATGATGTTGATATATATTCTTATCTAGGTCTCCGTTATCGTCGGAGAACTGATCGGAAGGTACATGAATGATTGGATCATGACGACTTCTATTCGACGGAGTAAGCACACTAACTCAATCTTTGCATGTCCGATGTGTTGTCAATGAAAGTACTGACTCTGGTCGCCCCTTGATAGATAAGGGCATCTTCGAGGCGGAGAATCGGCTCTGGTAAGCATTCTTCATCTGCTATAAACCCCAATTCCGACAATCGGTACAGGGCTTGTTACATCGCTATGCTCCTCTATATCTGTGGATTCATTCTTTTGGGAGCGACAATTCAGAATCATATGAATACAGGTCAGGTGTTATGCCTCACCCAGACTTGGAATTTACTCATTCTTTGCATAAAGGTGCACTTGTTATGGGATGGGGGATAGCAGAGGTTGCTGTTATGATGTGGGTTTTTCCTTTCTTTCTTTGAGAGCTTATCATCAAATTCGGGATCAACAGAAATACGGTCGCTGTCTGTAAGCATCTCACTCTTTTATTCTTTGTATATTTTGCTAACATAGTTTGGGCCCTCAGATGCATATTGCAATGATTGTTTCCCTAAGAACGCTGTACGTCTTAACTTTAGGTTGAAACTAATACCGGAGTCTCATTGCACGTCATACAATTCAGGGAGAAATCAGTGCCTTGATCAACCTTGCTAGGACGCTTGGAGGTTCGTTCTAATAACTTGAAACAAATCGCCACCACTGAATTTTATCAATAGGATTCAGTGTAGCGTACTTCCAAGTCCCGTGGGCGGAGAAGCACGGTGCTATACAGACCTTCGGTGTAGAAACTGCGTACGTATTGTCAATGCTGCGATTATTTTTGCCTGACTTCAATGAATAGAATCTGTATTGGTCTGTTCCTCTTGGTTGTACCTTTCTTGCAACTTAAGGGAAGGGTGCTGAGGGTGCGTTTCTTTGCTTATTCCGCCCTTCATGAATCAGCGGTTGGTTGATATGATTTTCCTGGATTTTTGCAGAAACGGTTCTCTATGAAATGAGCACAACCTTTTTTCTGCATCACTACGGTGATAACAGTTCATGACACCTTGGATTCTTCAGTGTATATATCTACTTGTGTACCCGATATACTTTTGCTACTGTCCTCTTATCGATGACGACCCTGTGGCCTCGGCAATCAACTGACTGACAAAGTCCGCGACGCGCACACGTGATGCCATACCACCATCACTCCGTACGACTACAACATAAGCAACCTTGATTTATCTCTAGCACTGCCCTATCCTAATTTCAGAACGGAGTCTTATCCGAAGTGTAAAGGGCCTATGCGATGCACCATGCTCAGTTGTTAACCAGGTTCTCATGCCTGAAGATATATCTCCCGAATTTGGCATCCGACATGGACAGGGCTCTATCGCTAAAACGTAATGAACGAAATGAGCCACCCACCCACTACCCCACTTTGGGACCTAATACTCAATATGTATGGCCTCGTTTTAACAGAAGCTCCTACCAAGGGTGCCGTACCAGTGCATAGTAAATCCGATATACAATGTAACTTAGCGCGACTAGCCGAGTAAAGTCCATGCAACTACTTCCACGGATGGTTATCGCGTACTTGACTACTGATATTTTAAAATAAACCTCGCCGATCTCACTCAATATGCAGCCATCAATTCTCTTGCCTCTCATAACTTGTTTGTAGTCCATTTCGGCGCTTTTCTCGACTCACTTCTCCCTTCTTTGCTCACACTCATTCCATACCCTCTTCATTAAGCTTACTTATTCAAACTCTCATGGATGCTTACTATAAGCATTCCAATTCAGATAGTTCACCAGCCCTAAAGCGTTATTCCACTCCAGTCAGTCAGTCAGAGAGTCGAGTTTCTGTGAGTATTGTGATTGCCATTCTCCGTTAGCACTCATCAATGTTTCTCAGAACTTAGTATCTGAGAAGGTGGGAGCTTTCTTCATGACCAGGTTGAGTGCGTTCAGATTTGTATTAGTATTCCCTTGCCGCACATCCATCCGCTTGGGGAAACACACGTCTTCTAGCCTACGAAGTCGAAGACGACGATGAATTACATACACCTGATGCTAAACTGGATACCAATGGCCCTGTTTTCACTGCAAGAGGGTGTATGAACTTAGGGTGTCTAGTTTTTCTTGTCATGCTGATGGTCGTATTGTTGTACGTGTCAACTCTTGCTACCTTGTCTCATGAAGAAGCTAATTAACGCCATCGCCTTTTAGCGCGGGTGAGGCTAAATGCCATGTCCATCACGGTGCCATCGATGCCTGACTCCACACAAGGTTACCCAATCATCAGCTTCTTCAGGACTCCCCGACAAACCACACAAGGTGGTTTCAACCTTGGTGGAACGAACATGACAGGTCAAGTCCCTTCCATTGGGAACTTTGGCCTTATCGACTTCGACACCCCCAGAGATGCGTATTACAGGAAAGGTTTCATGAATCCGAAGGAAGAGTGGCAACTTGTATTTTCAGACGAGTTTAACCAAGATGGGAGAACATTTTATCCTGGAGATGATCCTTATTGGGAGGCTGTTGATCTGCATTACTGGGGAACTGTGAGACCTCTAACTTAAGAAGTTTTGACATTTGGTGCTCACGTTCAAGATTTAGGGAGACCTAGAATGGTTTGGATTCCTACGTTCATGTTGATTGCTTCTTTAACAGAGCTCTTGCTAGGTATGATCCTGTGGGAGCGAGGACGGAGGGCGGTGCTTTGAGACTGACGCTTGAGAAGGTTGACCCAGCGACTAACCACAACCTGTCTTACCGGAGTGGAATGGTAGAGCCTTTATCATGTTTTCAAATAAATCTGTATTCACAAGTTTTATATAGGTGCAAACTTGGTGAGAACCGCTTCCTTGCTATTTGTGTCGCGCTTATTTGAAGCAGGAATAAATTTTGCTTCACTGGTGGTATACTGGAAGGTCAGTTTCATATCAAATAATAGTCATCCAGTCCCCGAGATGATCGTGTTGTCTTAGCCGCTGTGACGCTGCCCGGTATCAACAATATCGCGTTTGTCTTCGTTTGTCTGAATCTGTGCCTTTCTGACTAGTGCTCCATAGAGGACTGTGGCCGGCAGTGTGAGTCTCGACAGCGCAATTGTTGTTAGTAACCCTTTAACATGTTTCACAGATGGGCCATGGGCAATCTAGGTTCGTCTGGCCGTAGTTACTTTCAAGCAATCTTGCTCAAACTTATACAGGGAGAGCAGGATACGGTGCCAGCCTCGATGGAATAGTATGTTCAAAAATTTCTGAGAATGTTGAGCAGCGATGGAACGCTTACACTGTCTGCAGTGGCCTTATTCTTATGATTCCTGTGATGTTGGCACATTGCCGAACCAAACCTATCCTGGAACCTTGACTCCAATTGCAGCTACGATCAACGGTGACACAAGCAAGGCAAATGGCATGTTGGTATGTTTCCCATTATCATCTGTGACTGTCGGACCTATTTTATGTGTTTTTATGCAGTCATATCTCTCCGGTCAACGTCTTTCTCGGTGTACATGCCCTGGAGAACCACATCCCGGACCCGTGCATGCTAACGGGGAATACATTGGAAGGGCAGCTCCTGAGATCGATGTCTTTGAGGCGCTCATTGATCCAACTGGTACACATGGAGAGGTACATTGATTGCCGCGTTTATAGCCACATAAGTCTGATCGTCTTTTCTAGTCATCGCAGTCTGCACAGTGGGCACCTATGGGGGTACGTGTATCACGATTTTTTAAAGATGTGTCCACGGTGCACACAAGAGTCGCTTCTAGGCTGCGTACGAGTGGGACAACACAACTAAGAACGCAGAGTACTTCAACGACGCATATTTCAATCTCTATTTCTCTGGCAGTATGTGTCTACGTTCTGCCTTCTGTGTTCCACTATCGACGTTCGATAGACGCATGGCAGCAGACCACCAGCGGTCTGTCCGTGAATAATCAAGATTGTTACGAACTTACCGGAGGCTGTTTTTCTGTCTTTGCCTTTGAATACCAGCCCGGGTTCGTTTCTCTCTTTGAATTTTCTCATTAACACTCACTGTTCGGCACCTAGGTTTGACGAAGGATACATCGCATGGCTGAACGACAACAAGCTTGCGTGGATTCTGCGTGGACCAGGTATGAAAGCTGATCCTGCTACAGAAATTGGACCTCGTATAGTGTCGGAGGAGCCCATGGTAGACATTATCCTTTTGAGGCTTAAACTTGCCTTCTAACTATCTTTCTTGGGCTTCCGCCTAGTACATCATTGCAAACTTGGGCTTCAGTGAAGGATTCGGTGCGGTCGACTTCGAGCATTTGAAATTCCCATCCTCAATGTCTATTGACTACATCCGTGTATACCAACGCAAAGGTCATATTAAGATTGGGTGTGATCCTCCTGATCATCCTACTGCGGCATATATTGAGGCGTAAGCTTTCATACTATTTCGGGAAGGTCCACTAAACTTGGTATCAGGTATCTTGAAGCTTACATGAACCCAAATCTTACAACATGGCAACAATATGGCCAACCCCAACCTAAGAATCGGCTTCAGAACGGGGGAGTGTGCTGACATGTTTTCAATCACTCTTTGCTCTCCCTTTGAAATCACTGAGCTTCGTCCTTGGTTTTTTTTTAGAACATTTAGAACAGACCATTTGATACCCTAGAATTCATTACATACTGCAGATAGAGACAGTATACCCTACACAGAGCCAGTAGTAATGTAAATAGAAATAGTTAGCAAGCGATGTCACTCGTGTTACTCATATAGTACTCTGCAGCACATAATCACGTTTGTGTTGCTCCCATATCCAATCGTTTCAGCTTCATCACGGTAGCTTGTTTGCTCTCGTCTCTTAACACAGGTTGCTTGTGCATCGAAATCCTATCAATGGGCAACGCAACGAATCGAACTACAGGAATTTTGAAGCCAGATAGCACTGGTTCTTGAAGGGACTATGACAAATTTGTCTACTATAGCCTGCATCACAATCAGGCCTGGAGTCCGTGGAGAATAGAGTATAATTAGAAACACTTCAAGAAGCTCCTCAGTTCTTTCATAACGACCAGGGTTCTTAGCTGGTACTGTCCACTATAATGCACTGCATTTTCGGCGTTCATTCCATTTGTTGTCTCGATGGCAGGTTTGGGGATCCTGTATGTCTCCGCCCTGAGTCGTTGTGCATGATGCATGATGTCTTATTAGGCTAGTCATAAACTACACGGAACAGGGGCAAAGCTTTTCACTTACCAGCAGATCTCCCCACCCATCACTTTCAAAACACCAGGAATCAGACCTGCAGACATGGTAGCTGATCAATGATTAGTCAACCTTCCAATCTGTTTGGGGATTTGGGGAGATGCTCAGTACGTTTGACTGATGTGAGTGCTGCAAAGGGTGGCTTCGCTGACTTCATGAACAGCGGACTTGTCTGCTCTTCTTCTCAGCAACCTCAAAGTCAGTCTTGTGTCGCCCGTTTGTGGCATTATGACATATTGTCCTCTTTTCATGCCGCCATTAGTCTCGAGATTCAACCAATTATTGGGACCTTCTCAAAATTTTATTTTATTCTACAGATGCTGCAAACGCTGCGGGGTTCTCCCACGTTTGAGTGCCTCTTGGTGCTTCGGACTTTCTGCCACTGGTGCCCGATGGTATTTCTTGCTACCTGTAATCACTGCAGAAGACGCATCTCAGTAAATTCAACATCAATGCTGCTTCCTCCTACCTGTTCTCTGTCTTGAAGGATATCTATCATCAACGACGGGTTGAAAATTCACGTCGTTCCCTGTGCGTTCGTTTCCCCTTTGTCTCCTGTTGCTGATCCACTCCTTATAGTTGGTCACCGGTGCGTTCTACAGCGTCACCACCTTTTCGATCAACTGTCCTCAACTTGTCTTCTCATAGCCCGGATGGATGAAATCTAGTGGGGCTATGAGGATTGGCCCTATCAGCAGTCAATATGTCATGGTGTGTAAATGACACTATCGAGTTCGATATACCTCAGATCATGACCTCATCAACATCTGCAGATGCAACTGCCTCTTGAAATGTCTACAGGGTTATAAGAGTAAGGCACCTACGTATCAGCTATCTCTATTCAAGTTGGCTTTGTATGTATGACCTCTTTACTTACTGATATAGCGAGTTTATTTGCCCACAGAACGAACCAGAAGGTTGTTGATCTCCATAGCCGGTGCCATCAACGTTCATGGGGTGTCCCTGATTATTGCTACAGAATTACGAACCCCACTTATCTCATCTGTACAATGTCGGCCTCGATTGAGGGTCAAATTGGCACAGCTTTTAGAAAATCGATGGAGACTAATGGGTTTTCTTCAACTAAGGTCATCGGATATGCTCATAACAGGTGCGATGCGGGTGGACACGCTAGTTTCATTGCTACGCTGGAAATGTCACAAATCAGAGAACATTTCATGCTGCGTATCCATCTACTGTACTTCACAGGTCAATCACAACGAGTCTTCTGTCTTTATTGAGCATCGTGTCTTATGGTCTGTTCTATCAGAATGCTCTGTTGTCTATGGATCTGACTGGTAAGGGCCAAACCTTTCTCCTCGGAGCACATGGTGATCAGACACTTTTAAGTTGTATGATATCAAGGTATCAGGAAAATCTTCTACGCGCTAGATCCCAATCCAATCTCCGCCGCACAATGGTGGTATCTACACCACATGTAAGCCAGTGACTTGGTTTGAGACCCAACACGATCGATTGCTCATGGTTACGGCAGTTTTATAGGAAGAATCGAGAGAAATTCTCATTCTGGTAAGGGCACGTAGTATCGATCTAAATGGTGTCGTTTGCTCAATATCGGTCTCTTCTGGGCCTCATTTGGAACCTAGTTTTAGGCAGTGAGGGAGATCCGCGGCTTCCTGGAACCTCTAGCTGTGGTGGACTGGGTTATCATTATCAATATGAATACTGGCGCATGGAACACCAACCAAGAGTGTCAGCCCTCTGCTTGTCTCCTCGTTATGACCTGATATCCATAGCCAATCTACCAGTCTATGCGATGGCCCAGGCTTCTAAGGCGATTCTTTCTCGTAATGTCGGTGGCGAATTGAGCTGGGCATTACACGTGTCGTCCCTTCGTTACTGGGAGAAGAACAAACAGCAGTGACTGATCTCGAACGCGCCCAACCGTATGTGGTAGTAGCTCTTCCTATGTGGTTCCTCTACTAATGTTGTATTCCAACATCACCCGCCGCTTCCTGACAGGAGATGAAAACATCGGCGGCTGGAATCTCCAAACCGTCGGGGTTGCAGTTGAATTCCGTAGCATGCAGGTTTGTCCTTTATTTGCTTGGTCGAAATAGCTTTGGGAATGCATGTTCGAGAACTAAAGTTTCCTAATTATTTTTACTGTGGCGTATCTTCTAGGCCACAGTACGTCAATTCTTGGTCCCCTTTTTCACTGCATTGTTTTCTGACATGCTGGCATACTGTATTTATCTTCTCTATGGGTGTCAGTACGTTGTGGTGGTACGCCCCGGCTACATCTCCTGATGTCAAGGGTTCCAGCTCAGATTCGGATGACCCTCGTGATTTCCCTGGCCACCTTTGGACTCAAGGTAGTGGTGGCCAGCAGCAGCCTTCTTTCCTAGAGTTACCTTGTCCAGTAAATTCTCATTCACAAATCCAAGGTACACCATTATCAGTACCTCCCATAACTGATCAACTGTCACTGACTGCCGCCTGTCACCCCTTGCCTTCGTTATCTATGCAGTATTCAACGCTCAATCCTCGTATGGACAATCGGGTTGTACAATACATCCACTTTCTCTTTGCAAGCTCTCACAACGAATCCGTAACGATCAACTTATCATGTATCTACTATGTATACCAACTGTCCAGTATGTATATTCTCTTATGTTCCAGTTAGGACCAAGAATACCCTTCACACACGCTAGGTCTTACAATGACAGATCAACTAGATGTGTATAGTGCATGTGGGGCCCACGACGGTATACAGCAACCTTACTAGTGAAATCCTTGGGAGACCTTGCTGCATCACTTATAGTACCAGATTATATGAGGCAAAGGGCTACTTAATTCTCGTTCGGGCTTGAGAGAGGCAATTGCGACGAGAGCTCACTCTACAAGTCCGTGATATGATCGGAGAGCTTGGATCTGCCCATCACTAAACACTCCCATTTAAAAAATAAAGCACATCTCACCGCATGTTAAATTTCTATGACCTGACGTTACAGGTTTCCGACAAACGCCCCCATGAAAAAATGTGACATGAATAAGTACTTACGTTGAAACGTTGACAGCTCGATCAATAAGATATTCTTCTACAGTCATTGTTCTACGATCAACGACATTGAAAGCCCTTGCTACTGGATAGATCAGTGAAGGATAGTTTCACGTTAGGTTTGTTCGACATATGTATGTGGACCCACATAAACTATGATCGTCTCTGCTCCGGGGAGCTTGGCAAATACGGCTAGGTAACCACGACGATACTTGCTACAGTCCATGATGTGCGGAACAAGCAGATGAGGAACCACGCCCAGTCCTGCGACTGGCGGACAATGTACGATTGGTCGAGGTGTATGTAATTTATAGTGTGGACTGAGGGCAACAAGCTGCGAAAAGCCAAGAGCATAAGAGCACAAGAATACAAGTGTCCTGCTATCATCTTGGTGTTGTTCTTGTCATGGTAGGGGAGGTGTGTATGTCACGATGCAGATACAGGCCGAGCTCAAAACAGAATGGTGAGAAAGATGACAGGAAAAGCTTGAGGGTTTCAGGCTCTCAGGGCGTCGTTAATGCAGGTACTCCTTGAAAAAAAAAGCAAGACAGAGAGCTGACGCCCAAGACGACAGCGCGTGTTATGGCCCAGGTGACACTTCTAGCACTAGAGTCCAGACAGAATCATATACCCGGTTGCTGTGTCACGCAGTCAGTCGCATTTGTCAGTCCTGTACTTAGTTTTTTTTTTTTCGTCCGCCCTGCTTGCGCGGTTGCTCAATACTCGATGGACTTCTTTGCGGGTTGAAGTCGGTCTTGATGAGATATCTACCCGCGGCGCCGCAAACCCCACTGGTGGCTCGCTGTCAACAAATGCACAAGACTCAGTGACATAGGCTCAAACAAACGTGCCAGCACTCGCCTTCTCACAAGTGTTATAAATTGCTTGTGAACCATCTGTAGCGTGGCGAATGTCATCCAGATCCTATATAGTGGGGCATTGAATTGAGTTAAAAAAAACGAAGTGGACACACCTTGTTTAGTGATGATCAGTGTGTCCATAGGAACAAGCTCGCTTCGAAGAACCTCTATTGAAGTTCTATTGAGGCAAGAGCTCGAATACATCCCGTCACATAGAATCCACAAATTGCGAGGATGGCTCCCTCGGGGTGGAGAGACGCCTTCTCAATAAGTCCGTGACTGGTGGCGATGAAGTCGACAGTGATCATACCTTGTAGTATTCGTTTCCACTAGTTACGGGTATATGTTTGTGTTGCTATACTGGGCAACTCATAAGCCACGAAGATGGATGAGGAGCGACTAGTGATGAATTGTTAGTCTTAAGCCTGCGAGTAAGCAAACCGGGGTTCCGAGTAGGCCATTCTCCGATATCGTCATCATCAACAATGTCAAGTCGTCCGAGAAAGTCAGCGCGTCTCAAGATTCCAGAGAAAATGGGGTAAAGAGGCGGATGCTTTGAACCGTGATGAGAATTCTTTAAAAGGTCTGATGGTAGCCGAATAGTTTGACTATTATTCATGTGATAATAAAAAGGAACCACAACTAAGGTGAAAAAGATATACCGCGGGTATATACAACGCCAGAAGTAGAAGGAATAAACATAGGATCTAACAAAGAAACTAAAGGAACTCATTCAGCTATTTAAAAAAGGTGTTGTAAGCCAAATAATCAGCTAGAGTAAAGGATGAGCACATACAACTTAGGCGTTGAAAGTAAAGGTTGCGGCCAAAACACCAGCGATGGCGACAGCTAATCCTCTGAATTCAAGACTGATTGACCTGGGAGCAGCGCTGATTCCAGAGATGGTGTCTCCGGAGATACCACCAGCGGCTTGGACGGCACCGTTCAGGAAATTGTTGCCGCATTTCGATTTGATGCCGTCAGTCAACGCCTGTTGTCCACTGAGGAGCAAGCTCTTTGAGAGACCAGGAGCGTAAGCGATGTCGTTCTCCCATGCGATGTGAGAGGAGAGGATGTTGCGGGTGCAAGAAGTGCAGAGGACAGATTCCTCCAGGGATGGGGTGAGGAAAAGGAACGCGAGATTTGAAGTGGCGAAGATGGTGGCATTGAGTGAATTACCAGTGGAAAGGTACTTCTGCATTTGATCTGCGTCCATTCCTGTGCTTTGTTGGACAGCTGCAAGAGCGGCTGATGTCTTTGTCAAACAGTAGCTGGTACTCGTCTCGTCTTTGGAGCACATGGCGTCCTTCAAGGGAAGGACAAGGTACAAGGTGTCGTACATTTTCAAGACATCTGGTATCACATTGGTGGTGAGCTCGGAGTTACAAGCCTGATAGAAAGCGGCAAGTTGGGAGCGAATGGTTGTCTTGGAACAGCTCTTTGAGCTGCAGATGTTCGTGAGAGTGGATGAGATGGCATCTGCGGAAGGTTTGGAACCGTTGGCGTATTGAGAAGTAGCGGAGACTAGAGGCCCAGTGCAGGCGTTCAAAGATGCATCCTTGTTGAGTGTTTCCAGGAACGATGCACAAGTGGCGCCGGTTCCAGCAGGTACTATACTCTGCTAAGGAGAAAAACCAATCAAGGTCAATATGAGTATGAACAGGGGGGGACTCTCCCCAAAAAAAAGGGTAATACCTGAGCAAAGGCAGCAGAAGTGAGAAGAGATAGTACCAAGACGGAGTTGAGCATTATGATGTAAAGAAAGTATGAAAGGAATGGACGAGTTCAAAGAGTCTAGAGGGACAACCAGGAGTGACAACAAGATGGACGTTAGTAGCAAAAAGCAATTGTCGTGACCGTTACCGTGACCCAACCGATCAATTACCTAATCTGGTACTACATGTGTCGGTCGGTCCAGGCACAACATACGGGTAAGTCCTCACGTGACATGAGGTAAGCAATGTCGAACGTTCGAACGACATACCGTTATACTTGACTGAATTGCCCAATGTGGGTTTATTCAATGTCTCTACTTCGTTCGAGTTGCGGTTTCAACTCCCCAGGCACTAGTACAGCATGCCCAGAAAGTTTCGATACTTAGTGGCTTTGTTACCACCCAAGTCGAAAGGATATCATGGTTCAAATGTTTAGATCGGTCACCATCCGAAAGCCGAGTTGGATGGGAATCGAGAATGTACATGTGAAGCCATGAAGAAGGTGGAGATTGCGTGCCACCTGAACGCCTGTGCGACCGTGGGCTAAACTATTGGTCAAGTTCGTCCATCGAGAACTATAAGAGGCTAAAACCATCATTAAGTATGGCCTTGCTATCAACTGTTCTTGATCTCCGAATAGAGGGAGAAGATCATCGGGCTGACCGTCTTGGACCCTGTTCACTCCACCCTGGCTAGTACATTGATCGCTTCGGTCAAAAGATTCTCAGCAATTGGATAAGCACACTCTCTAGATTCTCAATGTAACAAACATCCTTATAAAAGCGCCGTTGCATACACACACACACACATTCCAACACCACACCACCCCCCCTTCCCCTCCTTTCCCTCTCAACAACTTATCTGCCTTCCTGAGTTTTCGTTTCGTATCAGAATTTGGCCCTCTGTTCAACCTTCACAATGTTGTCCTCGTCTATTATCCCCTCGGCACATGTTTTGACGTCACACCTCGTCTACTCCGCCTTGAATTTAAGCGACACCACCAAGTTCTCATCGCCCAACTCACACAAACATCGAAAGGGGTCACGTAGGCTATTCGATCCACCAACCGTTGAAGAATTCTGGGCCTGCTGGGAATTATGTCGCCTCCATAGAAACGTCGGATTTTGGATAGTTTGGACACCAACTGGTGAGATTTTTTTTTACAAAGATAGTCCCTTAGTCGAGCTTTTATCTCACCAATCTCGGGTAGTATGGTCGTTAATGATGGCATACCATGCCCAACCGGAAATGTCCCTTGTGATTCCCTTGTATCGCGCACTCCTCTATGTCCCACTGTGCTTTGGTATCAAATCATTAGTGAGACAGTTACTTTGTTTTTGACGATCAGGATGGCTGAATGGTAACAACCATGACAGATGATGACGATTGACGATATTCTTGATCACGATGTTGATGGAGAAGTTGAGAGGACTCAAAACCGTCCACTACCACGCGGCTCGATTTCGAAAGAACGAGCATGGGTATTCCTTGCCATCCAAACTGTGATCGGCGTGCACCTTGCCATAAAGTTTCTTAGCACGACAGCGTCAGTATCCAAGCTAACGCTCATCTGTAGGCGTTTTTTTTGACACTTTTGACTTCTAGGCTATATGTGGCAATGGCAACTTGGCCCATGTACATCATCTATCCTGATCTCAAGGTACCACTAGTCCTCTTCTGGATATGGTCATTTTAGTGAAGCATCATCTTTTTAGCGTTGGATGGATTATGCTCCAATCCCACTCGTGCGTCTACTCTTTGAACTCTCCTTTCTTTTCAATTCTCGGTGGCTGATACCATTTTTCCTTAAGGGATTTGTTTTCAAGGTTGGCATATTCATGGGATGGGCAGACATCAGTCTGGATGGTTCTGTCCCTTGGAGCATCCTCATCCCACTTTACGTGGGCGCCGCGCTATGGACGGTAACATATGAAACGGTTTACCAACACCAGGTGCGCTCGCTATTTCGATTCTGACAAAAATGCTTAGAGACGCTGAAACACATCGGTCAGGACAAGGAAGACGATGCGCGCATCGGCTTGCACTCTCTAGCCCTCCGCATGGGATCCTGGACTATTCCCCTATGTAGCCTTTCGGCTCTCACATTCTTCGCACTTCTCTGTTACGCGGGTGTACAGAACGGTCATGGTGCACCTTTTTTCATTGGTGTCATGATCGCTGGTGTTCGTCTCTTGGACCGGTTACTCCGGACCGACATTGATAATCCCGTTGACTGCAGAGACATGTTCTTGGATACTCCGAATGTTGGTCGTCTGATTCTCAGTGGTATCTTCTTTGATGCAATCTATCACCGGCTATCCGCTGGTATCCCTCTGTGATTTCTGTTCTGTTCTGTACTTCTATCCTTACTGATCTTCCTCACGCCTTCCTCACGCCCTTCCAACTTTCTGACGACCCACTATCTCAAACATGAACTCTTCATCAGAAGCTCAGATGTAACATGAACTTTCATCTCACAATTCTCATCCACCCACTCGCCCCCATATTCTGTGTTTTCCCATTTGTAATATGTAACTGTGCACGACCTCGTCTTTTCATTCCATAGCGAAAGCATTTCTAGTTAATTGTCCTGTGTAAAACTAAAGCATTCCTTGTAAAAAAAGAAAATACAACTGTTGTGGTTCATACCACCTGAGCTTGTTTGACACGATCAAGAACATGGCGGTGACTTGAGGCTGTCGGAGGGTCTGGAGTCTAGACCCCTATAAGCGGATAATGTATTGCACGACACTCTGCGCTCCGCTGCTTCGCTGTGTAGTAGTAGTCTGGGCAGGGAATTGCAACTTGTTTCATCGGGACCAACTCGAAGCAGTGCTCATTTCCGACGAAACGGAATCATCCTATTTAGGCTACTACCTACTCCTTGGGGGACTCGATTGCGACTCATTCACAGCGTCCAGAGCACAGTGGACGATCAATATCAATGCCTCAACTTTCTGCAGAAATTTTGAGCGGCTGTTGATTCTATAAGCCGTTTTTTGCCTTGCTCATGAGCGTCTGAACGTTTCTGAACGTTTCTGAACGCTTGCCATGTTGGACGAATGTTTGAAAATCGTAACACATTGCGACTCATCTAGACTCTCAAGAACGATCCCCTCGAACGCAACAAATCCTTTTCGATCATTGATATCCCTGTCTCGAGACCTTACTATCGAGATAGGTGAGATTTCATCCGAATTTATTTCATCAGTAGTACGTGTGGCTGCTTTAATCGAAGGACAAGATGATAGGTTTAGCCCATACTTAGTAGCTTTGAACTTAGTTCTAGTAGTGCTAGTGATCCGATTCCAGTATTACACTCCATTATCGATAATCTATTCAGTATGGTAAGCTGCTACTACTATATAGTTCATCCCGACGTCCCTACGAACCTGAGATTACTCATCACCCTCGTCAGCAGGGTTACACTAAGTCCATATCCTTGCGAGTCGAGGCTTAATCGTACATGTCGACGACGTCATTCGAGGACGCCACCCATCATCTGACAAACCCTCAACATCCACATGCCTGTGTCGTCATAGCACTCGACCTTTACCTCCTTTCATCTCCCATCTACATACTAATCCTGAAGAAACTCCTGATCACTTTTAATGTATGCCACGTTTCACTCAGGTGAAGGTGTTGAACCCATGGCATGGCCTCGATTAACGCAATCTACAAAAGCCCTCTAACCGTTAGTAAATTTTGTATGTACATAGTAAAGTTCTGTCAGTTTAATGAAGATCGAAACGTTGCATGTATCGTACTGATAACTTAGCTATATAGACAGGGTCTCCCTCTAATGTAAGGGGACTAAATGATAGAGTCTTCTATTAGCTCCCGGGCTGATTGATATGTGGCAAGAAAGTGGTTGAAACCAATCATGAAAACAGGCTCGAGATATCAAAAAGGTGGCACATTTGTCAAATAGATCGACTGCCGTACCTCAAGCTACGGTCCGGTGATGAAAAGGCAGCTTTATGTTACAGGCGTGGATGCAAGGAGTAGATGGCCCAATCCGAGTCGCTCTCCGAACGTTGTAGATTCACCCAAGGCCACAATATTGGAAGCCCCACTCATTGAATATTAAGGTAGTCAATAGTTGAGCCTATCACCAGCGTTATCAGTGCCACAAGGTGCAACAACGCGTTTAAAACACTGAAAAGGCGTGCTCCTCTGGCAGTGTCGAGCTATGGTGCAATTACAAATGTCGGACCGGTATTCCCAAGTATCGATGTACTTATTTGACAGTGCTCGCGTTATCAGCGGAGACATCCCTGAAAATACGAACCATCTTCCGTTTTGCAGTGGTTCAACATATTTTTGCATCAGCTCTGATCTTACGTCTGCTTGAGCAGTCTTTTGCGGTCAATGACAACAATCCTATCCCTATCTGAGCGACAATCCAAGGCCGGTTCAACGTTATCGGTTCGATAACCTGCCAGACATCCAAAGATCCATTATCGCTTGTTATATATCCGAAGGCATGTCTGTCATATGGACTGCAACAAACCAGCTGAGATTATCAATTACAATATTCAAAAAGAGATCAAGTCCCACAGACAGATATACCCAAGTCCTTCTACAAGGCTAGCTATGATAATCCGGGCGACGATCAATATCGGACAGAGTGCCCAGACTTATCTATATCGCAAGGAAAGATTGCACCGGAGCCAACCTTCTCGGAGCTTCATGGAATCGTGTCACAGCACACCAGCAATGGTAGGTTAAATAGGAGCATTCTGGGTGTCCACACTATCAGGAATCGGGATGTATGGCCCTCTTCATGGTTGGACGGTCAAAGCTTATTGTAGTAAGTTACTAGAAGTGGCCGATTAGGTCGAAAACCCAATCGAGAGGTAGCGCACCAATAGAGCCTACTAAGGCCTCAATCTCAAGCCTCAACGTGAACTGCCGATCCTGTATTTCCGAGTGCAACTCGTAGTATTCATCGATAGTAAAAGATCACATAGGTTTGGCCGCGGCTACGTAGCCACTGCATAATTTTGACCCTCCAACGCGACCAATGTCTGGCAAAGTGTGTGTGGCCTTGACGAGTATTTTGCTACGCCTATTTTCAATCAACATCCCTCAGCTTTTTGCCAGTATACTCAATCCTAGTATTCATCTCCGATGCGGATTTCTTACAAGCATCCTCAGCGGGCTAGTGTGTCCAATTATCGAGAGGGTCAACCGTCACATCCTCAGGCTTCCAAGGGGTCGGTCATTGAAGGCACTCTCCAAGCGCCGACGTGTTTTTGATCGGCCCTAATACTACTATGTTCCAGGGAGTTGGTTCCATGATAAAAATTTGTTTCCTTAGTTGTAAATAATAAACATATTTTGATGGGGCACCTAAAACCATTTTCGGCCGTTAACAGCAGTGGTAGCATATGTTCTCACCCCTGCGAACCCAGGACCTGCGTTCACATTGGGTATCAATTTGGGTATCAATTATTGTCGATCCTCAGCGTTCCGAGAGACTCAGAATTCAAATTGAAACCTTAATTTCCGAGCTGACCAGAGACATTAATGAATTCTCTGTATATTCCTTATGTACAAGTATCACAATTGAACATGTAGATCTGGCTTTCCGGGCAGTTGGCGCGGCTAACGTCAATCAATTCTTGTGGAAGAAACAAGAACTTGGGGTACAAGCTTCAAGCGAGTGGAGGTGGGTTGTCGTTGGCTCCAAACCACCAAAAGCAGGTTAATCCACTAAATATTGTGTGTACGGTCGGAATTGGATTTCATGGTCCGGATCCATTGTTGTTGCCCCACATATACTGGAAGATTGCAACCACATATGATACATTGTGAAAGAAAGCATACAATATGGTGGATTTCAGAATTAGGGGAAGATCATAATGTATGCATGACATAAGAAAGAGGTACTCATGGGCAATGGAAGGATAAAAATAAAAATACCAGGACTTAGTGGTTTGAATCAACCAGAGGCGTAGTAGACCTCTTCAGAAAGAAAATTCCTCTGCCGTAGCTGCCTCGCAAGGATGGCCCGGACCAGCATCGCCCAATGAGAATCGTTTCGTAATGTATAAATCCTTCAAAGGTCCAAGTAATGTCGCGATAGCCATACTATTATTTATGGGTCAATGCCTTCAACCTGAGTGAAATTTAAGCTTTTCTCTAGAACTCACTGGACGCCTCTGAAAAATGACCAAGCCATCCGTGCCGCTCACTCTACCGAGGCAATTAAAGTAGCCCCACGCTTCACCGTGTTCAGCAGGCGTCTGCAATAAAGAGGTTATTCAGAAATATTGTTCTCCGTCCTTGTCAGAGTTGATTCGGACTCACAATGCCCTCGAACAGCACATGTGCTGCTCGTTGAGGTGAGAAGCTTTCACTGTGTATCGAGTTACTGCGTTCAGAAGCTGTCAATGGCCGTTCCCTGATTAGCACATGCATGGGTTTGTTGCAACTGTAGTCAAGAAGTGTTTCAGACCGAATTTGATCGTCCAGGTCGTCTGGTGATGACAGGCAGGGTAAAAACTGTATGGACAGCGAGAGAAATAAGGACATGCCTCCATGTAGGAATTGGGGCGGCTTACTATGATACTACCCTCCCAGAGCCCATTCACAAGGCCCGGACTGTAGAATTCACCATGGGTGGATCCTTCAGCCATTCTGTAGAACTCACGGTCGTGAGAAAGGCTCCTGGAAGGTTCCGTGCGCAGATATCCGGCAAGATGGCTCAGATCGGAGTGTGGCTCAGATCTAGGAACCAGGTTATCTGCAGCCATGGGCACTGTACAACGTTGATACGCTTCAATATCAGCACGCGATGGTCGACCGACCGGCTCAAATGGGAGTTTGCCAATTTCGCAATTGAGATTTTGCAACGATTTGGCCAACGCAAACGTCAAAAGAATGGCAGCAGAAGAGGGGTGCTTGAGGTGAGTATTCGAGTCTGGCTCATAACAACCAATAGCGCTGGCCGCGTGAAAAGCGCTCGCACACAAAAGAGGCTGAGTGGGCAGTGAGTTCGAGAAGCACTACGATAAAGATAAGAACAAGTTTATGGTGTATGAAATTACAACAATACCTCGGAATCAGGATGTAGCGCAGACATGGCGAGAGGACGAAGATAGAGGAGAAGGTTTATGGTCCATTGAGGTGTTTGAGTGGCGATAATTCCTAACAGTATTGTGTTCATGAGGTGATATGGGAAGTGAATAGAAGACTGAATGACCCCACCTCTAGAAAGGCACAGAGAAAGTATCAACACCCCAAGCCTCTGGATCCCCTCTGCAGCCGATGTGGTTCCTTCACAAATAGTCACAATATATTCTGTCAAACCAGCATAACGTAGGTGCCACTCGTTAAGACCATCACTTTCAACGATCATCCTGAGAACCGTCCACAAATCTTCATGAATATATTGCAGCGGCATCTTGCGAGCTCGTATCCTCCGGAGAACATGGAATCTCTGAACAAGTTCGGCTGAAAGGACATGGCTTTGGGACGACGCTGCATGCCGTCGCTGGAGAGCTGCGGTATCAAACTTGCAGCGAAAGATGTTGGCGTAAAGATAAAAGTCGTTCGAGGGGTGTAACAGCTGACGAACGACGCTATTAGTCCGCAGTAGGCGAACAACAGGAGTTGGGGGATCGAATTGGGATGAAGAAGTGGTGAGAAGGGCGATATGCTGGACAACTTCGCTAGGTAGAGTCTCAAGGTGGGAAGGCATGATACCGAAAAATGTTCTCGAGCTTTAGGAAAACTGCAAGACACTAGCCAAAATTAAGGCCCCTTATAAAACATGGAAGGATCGGTGACGAATATGACAGTCCATTGGGCAAGTCAAGGCCCACAAAAATTATGTAAACCCTGTATTGTTGAAAACCCTGAGATTCAGACCGTTGGCTCGATCTAAAACTAGGATTTGGGTGAGATCTGGATAACAATTGTAGTGGCAGCCAGGATCTTAACCACGCGGCAAACGAATGGAATCTGGAGAAGCAACGATGCAGTGATACAGGGACCAATAATCAAACGTGGAAACCAGGTCGATCCCGGGTCACCGAAGCTCGCTGTAACTATGAGGCCACTGTTTCAGAAGGAGGAAGAAAATTATTATATGCCATCACATGAGCTCCAGCGTGTTGAACACACCGTACTTGGGTCTGTTTGCTACTCTGAAGATCCCGCTGATGATCACCTATTTTCGGGGACATGAGAGAAATGAGGGCGGATTTACGGAAATTCGCGAAATTGATAATCCAGTCTTTTTGGTAGCGTCCCCACTAGTAGTGGTACTGGATGATGCCCGTGAGAGCGAACGCATTGATGGTTAGCGCCTCAATACAACTTGCCTTGTATTCTGAGAATAGTTATGGATCGATAGGAGTTCATGCCCGCTCGGAGCCAAGAATCATGGGTAAAGGCTATGTTCAAACGTACATGCATTTCGGTGACGGTCTCTCCCGGCAGCGCTAACATTCACTCGTTCGTGGCTCAAGCATTCAAGGATGACGTGCAGGAGGGGTCAAGCGGATTAGACCAAAATTGATGATAGATTACACGGTCGGTCTACAAAAAAAAATATACAATTTTGATATTCATCAAGCGATCTACAATTCTGTGAGGAAGGTAAGCCAACAACGAACCGAGAAGGAGAGGGAGAGAGGAGGCATTTCATACTTTGCATGGCTGCAACATCTGTGCTCTGAACGTAGTCCTCGAATTCTTGAATCTTCTCTTGAAGTTCGTCAAGAGAAACTTTATCGTCTTCAATGACCAAAGTGATCTGAAGTTTCTTGATACCTGGAAGAATATGCTTTTCAGTATGCGATCAGAACAGAACACCTTCAAGTCTACCATATCCGACTGCAACCAACTTGCTACTACCCCAAACAAGCCCATCTTGCTCAACAGATCGAACTGAATCCTCCAGTGCTTTCATATCTGTCTCATCGTCCCATGGCTTGACTTCAAGGGTGACGACAGACTATCGACGGATTCACTGTTAGATATGTTGAAGAGCCGCACGAGAAAGTAAGTATGACAAACTTTAGCGATAGTCTTAGGTTTATTGGCTTTTTTAGCGTTGTAGGCGGCGACACGCTCTGCTTTGATTCTCTCAGCTTCTTCGTCTTCGTCATCGGAGCCAAAGAGATCAATCTCATCATCGTCATCCTTGTTGACAGCAGCGGCAACAGGAGCGGATCCTTGAATGAATCCTTCGCCAGCTGTGCTTGATCCAGGAAGAGAATCGAACTCAGCAGTGTACGATTTGATGTGCTTGTACCACCTAGCTACATGCGGTGATGCAGAGGTATTAGGGGAATCGGAAAAGAGCTTGAAAAGGTGGACGTCGGCTTGGGACGGGGTATAACTGTTTCATGTAAAATCAATAAACTGATATGCATGTATCGAATGGGTATAACAAGGTCAGATAGTAAGAGATATTACCGGCACGCTTGGGCAGCGTGTCTAGCTGGTTGGAAACACGGACCACGGCCGTCGATCGTCTTCAAAAAGTGAAGAAATCAGACTTACCCCTCAACATAGGACCTTGTAGAAAGGTGTTTCTCGAGGTTGGAAAGATCGACAGACATGTTGGATCAAGGCGCAAAGGAGGACTTTATCGATGAGAGTAAGAAAAAAATTCAGCCTGATAAGGACTTTGAGCAGATATTGTGTCACATGATTGAACGATCACGGAGGGGTCATGCTGCTATCTTCAACGCGCTTAGCGCTACCGTCCTTGGTCGTCATTATGATCAATGATTATTGCCATTGCCAAAGCAAAGACTTACAAGTTATTCCCTCTTATCCCTGCCTGCTCAGTAATGAGAACTGCTCCTTGATTTGAAAGTGTTATAATGCCTCGAAATCCGATTTGTTGGCGTTGAAACTTGTGGCGTTCAGGATATAGCATCACATCTCCCTGAAGGTAAGTGCCCGGTTCCAACTTACTACACACTGTCGAGGCGTTTCCACCAACACATTAGTCTCAGTCTTGGCTTGCAAATTTTACCTCCACATGCATATTCCTCCTTGCCTGCTGTGACCGGTAGAGCTTACTTCCACACATATCTCTCAGGCCCCGTCCACGTACCGCCGCACATATTTATCTTAGAGTGGCATCTAGTCACAAATTCAGATCAAATCCTTCCTTACGCCTTGCGAGATTAGCCGTTGGTTTTACGTTACTCATCAGCATTTGTAGAAACGCCGGTCAGAACCCTACGAAGTTTCCCTGTAGTTTAGCGGCCTCTTGGACAGCAATTATTTAATCTATTTTCGTCCTTCTACTTATCAGCTAGTTTCTGTGGTGCCGTCCCACACGGTCTCATATATGATTGTCTTGACGAAGTTCATGGAATGCCATAGTGTGGCATTTCATAACTTACCTTCGACAGAATTGCATCGTCGTCGACGTTACAGCCGCTCTCAGATCCCAGATCCTCGGTGCGTCCCTATGAACTCCAGTCATATTGCATATCGAAAATTTTCTTTGCTCATCTATTCGTACCGGAGTCGGTGACGCCCTCGGAAAGTAAGTAATGAATCAGTTCTTGGTCTTTCGTAAACTATTTTAGGAGACTGTTCTGCATATAACAGAACAATCCTTCCTTTGGAAGAGTTGCCCATGTCTTGCCATATCTTACGTGTCCCCCCAGAAGTATTCCAGCAGATTGCTCTTTTCGCTTGTCTGGACTCACACCAAGGACCACCTACTGCTCTTCGCTCGCTTCATTTGACCTCTCGTGCTTGCTCTCGGATGCTAGCGTCACTGCCTGATCAAGCCTTCTCGATTATCCTTGCTCACATATTTGACATGCCCAGCCAAAACCAATACATTCCCGATTTACCCGAAAAATGTGCTGAGCTTGAGTTGAAGAGGCGTTTTCAGGCCCTACGAGTCTTTCGCGGCCGAGATACTTGTCATCCTGAACTAGTACCTGCTTTGAGGGTTGGCTATCAATTGATCCTCGAGGATGACGGGCGGAATGCCGTTCAGCAGAGCTGGGCCGGCGTACTTGACTTCGTTGTTGAATTTCTCTTTACTCGATTGTATGAGGGGGCAGAACAGTGTGGGGGTTGGCCAATAGATAATGAGACGAATTCGCTCGTAGTGGCAGTCATGTGGATGTTATCTAATGAACGTAAGTTATTACACTTGTCACTCTGATGAGCGGCGACCTCATAGTGCAGTTCTACAGACACGATTATGAGCGAGAGAGAGAAAGATCGTGACAGAATAAAACGCATTGTATCTCCTTTCGTCTTTGCTCCTTTCCGAGTGCGTACATTCATCCTCTCTACTATTTTCCTCTTTAATTCCTTCTAGTACCCTCTCGTGTCTTTCCCGTGGTCACACCCTGCCTGCTCTGTGTCCCACAATGATTTAGGCCCGCATCGATCCTCACAGATTGCTTCCAGGCCATTCCCAGTTCCGAACATCTCGCTCTTTTCCACTCTCCTATATTTTTGCCGACAAGAAATCATCCCCTCAGCACCCCCTCCTTATATACCAAGAACAAGAGCAGAGGCAACCGCTACAGGACGGACAGGACCCACTGCTGAGGATGTCGTACGGTTTTCACAGGAGTGGAGAACTCTTTTCTTTCGTTCGGCTGGGCACCCGGTCACTAAGCGCCAGGGTAGTGAAGTCTATCGTTGTGCACTTCCACAGTCTCCCAGAATCCCCCTGGTATTGCAGCTAAAATGTCCCTATGCATCCGGCTTGCTTAGCGGAAATTGGCAAGGCTCATACATTGTGAGTCTTCTGAATGTTCAATAAAGGATGCGTTTTCTAGTTGTTGATTTCTGTTGCATCTCTTCTTCGTATACGTTCACTCTTCTAGTTACCTTGCTTGTTTGCCTATCAGCGATGGCTTCGAAATATCAACGAGCGGCCAGCAATGGAAGAGCTTCAAGACTGTGGCCGGCAACCACTCCACTGCACCTTTCAAGAACATCTATGTCGTTCCCCGGATATCCTGCAAATTATGGACGAATATCCCGCGATCACCCACTCCATTTTACCGCCAGGGTTCTCCACCGCTGAGGCACAGGTATAGCATCGAATGTATATATTCCTTCCACCGATCCATTCCTCACCAATAGCATTACACCCAGGATGGCATGCAATTATTCGACTCAAGTGGTGTTTGTCGTGCTTTCTATGAGACATATCGACACACTCCTGAGGATGACGTGCTCGATGAACAAAACAAATGCAATGTAACGGACATTCTTCTCACCGGAAAGGTATGTTTCCATCACTTTTTGCTAGTGCATAACTATGTTCTTGTCAAGGCCTTGATTTTGCTGCAGTGTTCTGCTGCTTGCGGTTGTTGAGTACTAAAATTATTTTTGCTCCTGGCAGACAGATGAAGATCAAGCAGCCGCTTGGGGATCGTATACATTTTTTGGACGTGTCTCATTGAGGACAGGGCTCATTTGCTTTCATCGTATGTCAGTAAGTAGTTACCGTCCCTGCCTCTGGCGCTCGATCAACTCGTATCCGCATGTTGCTTATTCATGGCATCTTTTATCCCCTGTCGGCAGACAGAGGGGTTAGGAACCTTAGTATTCCAAGGCCATAGTAAGCCCTTTTTATCATCGTTCGACTAACTGCTCGATCTTTCTAATTCTGTTGGCTATGATCAAAATCTAGTTTTGTTGGGACAGAACTTTGTCGGAAAGTTTCATGGTCTTGGCTCGACGGAGTCATCCGATGGACGAGAAAGTTGGTGTGGCTCTTTTAGTCTGTGTAAGGCCGTTCTCTCGGGCTTATAACCTGGTCAAAGGTCAACGTTGTCGTAGATGGAACCTCTTCCCATATTGAATTGATAGCTAGATACTACACATGATGCGTTTATCTACGTATCTATCATATCATAATGCCATTCAGTCCAATAACCAGCTTATCCTGTTTGAAGTCATAGGGAAACCATCCTCGGTTCCTCCAAACCGATACAAGGACTTTTGAGTCAAAGGAATTTCCCGGGTACGTTTCAGTTGACCCACTGTCAATACACTTGATACGGGCTCGGCCACGTCGTATGTATTCAAAATCTTCAAGCATGTGAAAGCGGGGAACTCGAAAACACAAACACAAATTGATTTAAAGGTTTGCAGAACCCGAGCACCACTTGATCACGGTGGACACCAACTTGAAATTTGTGAATTCAGACATCCAAACCCATTTGATTGTATAATTTGTATTACTCATGGCTTGTGAGCATTCAACGAGAGAGAAAGTGCCATTCCTCTGGGTATTAAATTATTAATTACTGAGGTGTTTATAGCTATACTGTGGCTTCTTACATGTTAAAGTTGCGAATCTCTATGCTGAGGCTAGGAGTAGTTGGGCACTGCTAGACCAAAGCTCAATAATCAACTGGACCTCAGAACCCAGGCCCGATCAGTATTAGTACAGTAGACACTGTCAACCCATATCTCCGATAACCCATACTCTCCGATAACCCATGGTTCATGAGAGAACAAAACCCCGAAATCCAAATGCATCTCTCTAAACCCACACTCCCTTATAACCCATAGGATATGGTCCGCACCGAGAGATATGGGTTAAGAGAGAATCGACTGTGCGCACAACGACATCAGATTCACGGACGTCAGTAACCTATTTCCAGCTGTGTCCGACGTCCATCGATTTTATGATAGCCCAGTCCATGGAATCGAAGCTGAGACCTGTGACTTTAATTCTCGTAGCTACTGTATTCACCCTCCGACTCGTGTTGTATCAATTGAGTGCCTGATTGTGCACATTAAATACTAATTCTTATACCATGCTGATTCTTGAGTGTCGGTATATTAGTGGAGTGCCTGAGTTCTCCGGGTGTTTGACCAAACAAAAACATCCTCTTTTAACCTCGTTACAGTCTTGGAATTGGCTCTGAGGCCGGTCACACGCTGGACTGGGTTGGATGACATCACTGAGCAAGTCGAGGGCGCTAGAGAAGGAAGGATGCCAGAGACATTGCTAGAAGCTTGAAGGGCTAAGCTGACACGAGAGAATTGATTTTTAAATTTCATATCACCAACTCGAAGATTTATTTGTGGTGTACCGGTAACCAGCGGAGTGACTGACTTCGGCAGCGGACAGAATGGGGGAAATCAATACACAGGGGCAAGTAATGTTGAGTGGTTCCGACGAAACAAGCCTATAGCACACTGAACGGAGAAAACAGTGCTCAAAAGTTAGCTAACGCAGTGTCCTCCTCTTGGTTATGCAGGTGGTCAATCCATAGTAAAACCACGGAGGGTATTCTATATTGTAGCCAGTTCGCATCTACTGAACACCTTCAGCAGCTGGCAGCACCGCGTTCTCGTCCCTCCCTATCATAAGCGAGAGGAAATGATGAGGTCAAGAGCTGGGCATACGGTCGAACAGGACACACCGCTATAGAACTTCTCCAAAAAAGTCGCCTTGTTCATTGCCTCCGCTGCCCGTTCCCTCTCAGAGTTTGAAAGTATACCAAGGACATGATCTGGTGTCTTCCACTGATTCATGGTCTCCTGGTAGTCCTGCCTGCTTTTGAGTAAGAGAACGTCGATGACTTGGGGGTCTGTGACATAACGATTGCGCTCGAAGTTGTTCCTAATAGAGTGTCGTATTTGGGCAGCAGTCAGCGGGAGTGTATAAATAGTGCATATTTCTGGTGCCTATCTCATGGTTGGATCAATAACTACATGGTTCGAACAAAGAATAGTTGGCAAACAAAACATACGGCTCTGTACCATTCCCTGTAAAGCTGTATAACCCTCTTCTTCGCTTCTGAGCTGTTAGCAGATGTACGTGCTCGCTGTGCAAGCCGAGCGGGAATGGTATGGGCACGAGAGAGCGTGCTCATCGTTGTCGAGCTTGGTAAATGTGGGAGGTGTTTGTTTGTCCTTGTTGTCTTGCCTTATTTGATCGATCATCAAATGCGAATGTCCAACGCGTCGCGTGATTAAACAATTGACTCGATACCTCAATTCTAACCATCGTCATATCGTCATATCTTTAACATTCATCATGGTCAGGGGCTCTGGTATGACTGATTCACATATATTAGCTAGCTCTGATCCTTTGGCAGGCAAATTCAAACAGAAGCGGGGAGGCGGACGAAGTTTCAGGTATTTGTGTTCTCGTAGCTTCAACCTTATCTGATCATTTATGCATCTTGTAGCAAACATATGGTCCTCGATGAAAATGGCACGGCTGTGTCAGTAGACAGGCGTCGGTACGCATAAATTAATGTTGTCCATGTAATCATGGCCTCAGATCTCTCGAACAGCCGTAAGCAGGACCCAGAGGACGATTCAGAAGACTCGGATGGGTCTGAAGAGGATGACGATGGAGACGAAGAAGAAGAAGAAGAGGAGGAGGAGCAAAAGGAAGAAGATAAGCCAGAACTGACTCGCTCTGAGCGGAAGGCCTTGAAGAAACAAGAAGCAGAGAAAAAGAAAGCCAGTGCAGCGGGCAAGATCGTTTCTTCGAAAGGTAGCAACGAGGACGACGAGGATAGCGAAGACGAAGACGAAGACGACGATCTAGTAAATCTCAATCATGTCCAGCAGAAATTGAATATCTCTGATCTTGGAGCACCAAGGGAGCTATCGCGAAGAGAGAGGTAAGCTCAGCTCGACCTAATCGCTTGGGATGTGGTATTGATCCATGTTTAGGGAGCAGAAGGAAAAGCAGGAAGCTAAGGATCGCTATTGGAAGGTGTGCAACCTGGTCGCATTCGCCACAGAACAATTTAAAAGAGTCTATAATTTTACTTTTAGTTACATGTTGAAGGCAAGACAGACCAAGCCAAAGCTGATCTTGCCCGTCTCGCCAAGATTCGACATGAGAGAGAAGCCGCTCAAGCGAAGAGGAAGGCTGAGGCTGAAGGTAATTGATCCATCTATTACTCGCTTTCTTTTCTATATACCTGCTCATCGCGCACACACTATCAGCGAAATCAAATGTTATAGAAGCGAAGAAGACGTCAAGAGCGGCACGGTGAACAGGACAAAAGCAGCAAATCTTACATTGTACCCATCTTTTCCCTCCTTGTAATTGATATATTTAGATGCTGTCTCTCCATATCGGCGTTCAGTGTCCAACTCTGACGCTATATACCGCTGACACTTATAACATTGGTAACGCTTTGCACTGGCACATATAAATCGCTGTCATGTGTAAATTAGCCTGACCTTCATACTACCGCTGCCTTCCCTGAAGTTTACCTGTTAACTATCCCTTGTGTCCTAATGGGGGTCCACTGTGTATTCAAGCATTGAATAGCAGTATAGTTAACCCAAGCAGCTAGGCGTACAATTTGCAGGTCTTAATGGCCGTGAATTGCCACTTCCTGGACTTCGACGGAAATCATGGTGCTCTTAACTGTTTCGACTTGTCTAATCGGCTGTCCTCGAAGGTTGTACCAACGGAGATATTGTATTGCCTTGGAACGGGACTTCAGCACTTTGCAGAGAAATTTTGGTGTGCAAAAGGTTAAAACTCTTGCATGCCTTTCGTCTGGTGAAATCTTGATATCCATGAAATTACATTATACAAACAGAAAGGAAAAAGGCATGTGAAACATCAGTAAACTAATTACGTGAATTGCTCAATTTCCTCCCGTCCAACTATAGGGACGGTGATCAGTGCTAACGAATCAGGATGGTATTGAGAAGGAGGCTTACAGAGCAGGTCCTGGGATGGGGTAGGAACCAGTGTCTGTTCGAGAGTGTAGCTCAACAAAGGTGTTATCAACTCAAAGTGTGCGACATACTAGTGTAGACGTCAAACACGATTCCGGGCGTTGAGCCCGTATAAGCACCTAGCGTCGAGATATATTAAAGATGGGATAGAAACCAATTTGCAGTAGTGATACCTGGGAAGGATACAAAGGAAGTTGGAAGAGCCGTTCCCGATCCTGTTACTTGAACTTGTATACAAGAGGGGTATACTTGAGCACCAGGGTATGACCAGGCTACACGTGGTTCGTCAGTGTCAGAACTCAAGTCACAAACTCGCTCATTGTAGCTTACCAGCGTGCAGAGCGATGCTGAATTGAAATTATCCAATGAGCAAGTGGCCTAACCTGTGATGGGAAAAAAAGCCTACATTTCGTGTCTGATGATATATTGACCTGCCTTCAGCTTCGGTGGGATGGTAAAAGTGTAGATACCCTTATTTTGTGTCATAAGAACATCGAACGAAGCCCACTTTCCGTCTGAAGTCTTGCCAGATTCAGCAACCTTGAACCAGACAGCACTAAGATGGATATGAGAAACAAAATTCTGATGATACAGCTCGATATTGGCACGCTCACGAATTTCCAGGGGACCATTTAGTGATATCGGAGGGTGCGCGAGCCATGTATGTAATCATTGGTCCCTAGAGGTAAATTAGTAGCTGTGCATTAGACAACTTATAGGAATCGGAATGGTCTTACGAGGTGGCTGTCAGGCCATGCAGTCCAGTTGAGGCTCATCTTAGAACCAGCTGCGACAGTAGCGAAGATAGGAGCGGGCTTAGAACCAACAACACCACCCGCTGACCATCCATTACACTGCACACTGTGTGACACGAACCCAATACTGCTTGAGATATCATGAAAATAGATGCACTAACTATAACTCACTCGATGAGGGAGAGATCTTCAACAGGGCCTACGGAGACTAATCAGGAACAGCTGACCAAAGGTACAGGCAGGGTCGTATACCATTTCCTGGAAGTGTGCGTATAATTCTCTGTGGGGTTGGAACCTATTGAGGTTGGGCGGCCAGTCAAGGTCACAGTAAAGCAAAGGTCGAATCAGCTCGTACAGTATAAGGATCCTGGTAAGGGAGATATCCAGTCCATTTTTGCGAACCGCTGGTCACTTCCTGAACATAGCCATGACCTAAGGCACCCGGTAAGAAAGAAGCAGCCAGAGCAAGTCCTAAGTATACAGCTCCGAACATATTGGCCTAAGAAATCTGAAAGTACTTCGAGTCGTTTACTCGTTCATACAGATTATATACCTGTATGGTGCAAAATGCTGGCCCGAGAGGAACAAAGAGCTTGCGATGCATCGCAACACATGCCCAAGAACAGAGCTGAGCCAGAAGAAGTTACAAGTGAGTTATATTTGCGACGTTCATCCGTTGAATATAGGTTGATGAGGCTTTGTGCCTGTCCTGACAGATGCGGGGTAGTGTGACACCACGGTTCCGAGAGACGGGTATACAAAAGATCCGAAAATTTAGAGGCAATTATCCATCTACCAAACATTCGCCATTAGTTTAGGGCAGTTATGTCGCGACGATCATAAACATGAAGAGCACTTGGTGATCTCTTCATTTCGATTCCTGGAACCTTCTTCAGCGGGAACATACGTAGATGACCCAGAAGAATTGAATATCGCACACAGCAAAGGAGACCGCGAACCACACACTTTTGACTAGCCAGCGATGACCTAATGGGTATACAAATACCAGAGACTGGGACTCAAGTATCAGCCAAAGGAGGACGATACAGCTGCCGTTGAAGAACCGAAGTGTAACCGGCGCCAAAATGAATGAGAGTCGCGAAATGTTCTCCGTCAAAACATATCGTTTGGCCAAGTTATTCATTCCCACCCATGTTGGCTCTTGTTATATTGGCGTAATGATACAAAGACGATGGTCATTACCGTTTAAGAAGAAAAGCGGCCAGAAGGAGTCCGGAAGCAAGAAGTTCCATCACCTATGGGCCAGGATATCAGAGAATTGTCCATTTACAATTTAGGCGAGAAGTCGGAAGAAAGAAGGGGATCGCATCAAAGAAGACACGACTGACCCCAGCAAAAATACAACCAGCATACCACACCCGGGGCTGGCCAATCTGAGCAAGTGCAGCTGAGATTGGAGCCCCAATGAGCGACGCAATCCCAGCAGGAATACAAGCTACTCCTAAGCGAAGCCTGAAATCCAGTGATTATGGACCAATGATGGTAAATGTGATGGCAACTAGAACGAAGTGTGATGCTCACCCCGATGACCTCATGTCCGGGTCCCAAGATAACACAGCAGGAAAGAAAAGAGCGAAGACTGAATGGACTATTAGTGCAGAGCCCCTATACAAGCGAAGATTGAATTTACCACCGCCGGAAAAGAATCCATAGAGAATGGAGAAAGTTACTAGTGATGCTGGACTCTTGCACAAGAACATGATTATTGCTAGTACACCTTCAAAAGTTCAGCACAAATCCCCCCCGCTATGGAAGAAGTAGACTTTACCGCTGATAGCCGCGCAAGGTATACTAGTCTGAACAGCGCCATACTTATCAGCGAACCAGTTTGGGAATATCCTCCCAACGGAACTGCTGAGGTTCATGATGCCAAGCAGCCATGATATCAGACCAATAGAGGCAGTACTCTGTTCCTGAGCAAAGAGTTGTATGCTGAAGATCGGGAAGAATAGTCCAAGGTTGTAGATAAAACCAGATAAAACAGTTAGGGTATAAGAAGGATTCTTGATTAATTGGAGAATAGGGGTCGTAGGGCCTTTTGTTTCAACGGGGAGAGGCTCAATGCGAGGGGTGTTAGTAGGGTATTGATGCATGAGTACATTGGCGAGGGTTAAGCAGCCGAGACAAATGAAACCACCGATGCGAATCCCATTGGAGAATCCAATGCTGCCGTTTATAAAATGAGAGAAGATAATAGAGAAAAAGAAGCCACCCAGAGAAGATCCAGTAGCTACAATTCCCTGTTGGGTTTGTCAGCCTAAATTAGAAAGGAGGGCGCGTATTCACCATGACAAGACCACGTCGTTTCGTAAAATGATTTGCAACAATTCCAGCAGAAGGCATGAATAATATGCCAAGGCTTATTCCCATGCATACGCTCTGACTTAAGAAGACTTGGTAATACTCTTGACGCTTGCTCAAAGAGAGCATAAACATGCTACCAGCAAGACAATCAGTGCCAGAATTCATGGTAGGCTCGGCAATCGAGTACCTGATCAAGAATAGAATTGAGCCAATTATAGACATATGTCGAAATCGGCCAGCGTCAAGACTACAAATTCTAACTGTTAGTACAAAGGACCCTGTGCGCGATAAATAGAAGCCTACAATTTTCCAGAGACAAAGCCAAGTGCAAATTGAATAAATATCTGCACAGAGCCTATCCAATTGATTTCTGAAGGTGTATAGCTTGACAAGAAGTCTGTAGCATAGTACTGTTGCATAGCTCCAAATGAGGTTGCCACTCCCACCATAGTAAACTGCACTAGCCACGAGCCAAGCACTGTGGAAATCAAACACTAAAAATAAGTCGAGAACATTAATCAAATGGTTAGCTACCTGTGGACCATCCCCTGAAGCCGCCATCCACTGGTGGTGGCAATTCGGCTTGAAGAGTGAACTTGCCTACATCGGTATCTGTTCCTTTCGCGTCACTGCCTGATGGAGCACTGTGGGTCAGATTAAACGACTCAGCCGACATCAACTGATGATTCTTCTGCAATTCCGTGTTCTGTACGCTAGAGTTTTGAGGCTTCAGGGGTGTGGTGCTGGGGAAATGGTGAGAACTTGGTTGCATGAGATCTAAAGCAGCCGCAGACAGTTGCAGATGCAGTGATGCAAGAGCGGAGCAAAAATAGGCGATCAGAGAGAGAAAAGATCAGGGTCGAAAACCGTTCTCACATGGGTGTTCCTGGTCAACGAGTTGTATTCGCTTAACTATCATGACGAACGCCGCTACTCCCACGAGCTCTGATAATGTATCCAAAAGCCTTTAGAACATTTTCAATGCAGAGCACGCTTTCCCAGGGCTTGAACATGGGATTTTTATACTAGGGGTGACAATTTCCTGGATAGTGTTTGCCTTGAACAGCTGCTTAAAGTTATTACTACTACTACAAGTACAGCTGCTGAGCAGCGAGTGGTGGACTCCTAATTCCCATGGTGCGGAGATAACTAGCTTGTCTGTGGGGATGATAGTGTTCTGGAAAACAGTGCACTGCTATGTAGCAGATACCTATTTAACAGTGTAAATTACAGATAAATAGCAGTGTTAAATAGAACATACCAGATTTGACTGTTAAATAGAGGCTAAATAGCCCAGTCCTCAAATTTGGGATCTGGTAGTCAAGCCAGGTACAGTAGACTGTCTGTGTCAGCTCAAGCCAACTTATGTGATTCATTGTGTTGCAGCCCTCATTCTACATTCACTGTCTGATATATTTGTTATTCCAAGT